>JAOEHY010047820.1:21103-31152 GCA_025447955.1 Psilopsiagon aurifrons | reverse complement strand
ACAAAAAAACCCCAAACAAAATAAAAAAAACCAAACCAAACAAACAAACAAACAACATTAAAAAAAAAAAAAAAACAAAAAAAAATATTTCTTGGAGACTGAGAAATCCACTACAAAAACAGAGAAAAAGAGAGGCAGGAGAAAAAGGCATGATGGAGACAAGGCAGATGAAGGTTCTTGTAAAACCTAAGAGACCTTCAAGAGAAAAGAGGGGAGCAAGGATTTGCAATGCTCCTTCAGAAAAGGGGTGGGTTTAGACTGTTTTCACAGTAAAGTGAGATCTACCACATACAGAACATCAAGCACACACCAGCATGTCCACCTACAGTGTCTCCCAAACACAGATTATTGTGCAAGGTCTGTAAGTTCACTGGATGGATTCTTTCCATTCACACTCCAGTTTAGAAAGGATGATATAAATGCCTTTCCAGTGGAGATGCTGGATCTTTGTCCTGGTTTAAACCACAACAACGTTGAGATATACTTTATTTTTTAACTAACCTCACAACCAGACTACCTCAAAGTGTAGCAAAACAAATAAAACAAATTCTGTTTGCTGCGATCACAAAGCTTGATTTTAATTATGAAGACACAATTTAAGCTTCCCTTAGACAGATACACTGGGCTTACAAGGACAAAAGCAAAACTCAGAAAAAAAAATATTCGTGCTATATAAGCAAACTCCCCTGAGTAGGAACTAACAACAGGTTCCAATAGTTTTAGAACAGATACACACAGTAATTCCCTCTTTGTATTTTGGCAGAATCTAGAGTCAGACAGGGCACCTGGGCAGAAAGCAGGCAAATACAGTGAAAAGAATAAACATTTGCTCTTTCTACACTAATGGTTAGAAAAAATGACATTAATATATTTAACAATATATCGTCATTTCAATATGGCGTTACTTAAATGAAACTGAGGTTGGAAGGACACTTGCAGAAACATTAAAGGTATTCTTGATGGCTAGAAGCTAGGCAAATAGGGGGTCAAACTGGTAAAGTCCCCACTTTGTCCTCTGCAGAAGGACAAAGGTGCAGAGACCTCTCTGTGTTCTTCAGGGAGAACCAAAACAGTGTTCCCCTTCATCTAACAAATTTCTGAAGCCACAGAGACAGTTATTGGGAAGCTGATAAGTTAATGAGGGAAAATCACAGCCCATCAATTACTGAATATCCATGGCCATTATGACTAGGTATGTAGGCAACTCCTAAGATCTGATAAATTGCAACAACAAATTCAAACACACCACAGTCTTTGTTTACTTCCCACTCTACTGCAAGCAAGAGAATTCTGAACAGATTAAGTCCTCTCTAATCCCCCTGCCCCTGCTCTTTGGCTGCGATAGGCATCTTCCACCACTCTCACTTTTCAGTCGCTGATCCTGTTTGTCGAGGCAGAGCTCCTGGTGGGTTGGGGCCCTTGGAGCACAGGGTGCTCTGAGTGCAGTTTGAGTGTCATTATACCATTCACTCACCTCTCTGACTTTCTTTATTAGTTTCATCCCGGTGGAGTGCCCTGAAGCCATGTGGGTTGGTGGACAGGGCACTGTGTTTTGGCCGTGGAAGCAGGTGGCCAGTAAGAGGCAGGTCTCACAAATGGGATTCGAATGAGGTGCCATCCAGATCACCTGGGAAGGAATCGGGTGCATGTAGTGGGATCAGCTCATGCCCCTCACCCACAACATGCAATGACATGGATGTCTAGACCTCAAGCAAGCCATCTTAGTGACAGTGTTTTAATAAGAGGCACTGGTCTGGAGATCCTAATGAGAGTGACACAGGACCAGACAGTCTCCAAGCCAAGGTATGAACCCCTGCACTGGACAGGAACTCTGCTAACGATACTGCTAGGTACTATAGCAAGAAAGCAGATAAGCAACTCTCGTCAACACATTACTCCTTTCTTTCCCCACAGTCACGAGTGAGAAGCAGAAGGTCTGGACTTTTACCATTTGCGGATTTTGCACAGATCCATAGCAGGACTGAAACTGCTGGAATCCGGAGTTAGAATATAAGATACCAAATAACGTACCTGCAAATTATTTTTTTCAATAAATAATCTGCATAGAAGGGTCGTGTAATTGGTCAAAACACTTAAGGTTACATTTTCACCTTATTCCCAGAGAAGTTAACATATGTTGTGGGTTCTAAGCATTGCAGATAAAAACAGTTACAGATACTTTAACTACCGCATATACAATTCATTGTTCATCTACAACCAAAGATCAGGAACTAAATATTTACACTGCCTACATTTTCTGTGCAAATAATTCTCCAGAATTGAACCCACAATTATTTGCAATCACTTGCTCTAAAATGGAGCCTTCCTTTTATGTGCTTACAGCATATAAAGCTCATGACCTCAGTCAGAATGCACCCAAAGCACAGGGAGGGCTATTCCAGTAAAGCAAAAAACCCAAGCCACTAACAGCTGATGAAGTTCAGCTGAGAGAGAGGTGAAGTGGCTGCTATCTTGGGATCCGACAAGAATGTCAGAGAAAGACTTCACTCAAACTCCATTCACACACTGAATTAGGGGGAGTGTTTTCAGCAACTCCAGTAGGCTTTGACTCAGGCCTCTCAACAGCGTACCCTTCCCAAGAGTGAGCTTGCATAACCACTTGCTCTTAGACCCCCCCCAGTTACAAACTTTTTCTCGTCAGTGAGTATCAGCTCCCTTTGGCAATGGGCACATCTGCTTCCTGCAATGCATGCATCAAATAACTAAAAAAAAAAAAATCTATTTGCCACAACAAACTATACTGACACACGTCAGGTCTTCCACATTTTCATACATGTGTGAACACAAACCACAATCTGTTGCAGTTACATCTATGATGTCAGTCCAGAAAGATATGAGCACCAGATATCTGAAAACTGCATTTTAAATATGATACATATTTATTAAATATTTTAATTTTAAATGCAGGGCACAAATGGGTTTGTATTTCAGTGATTTCAGCTGCTTTGGTTTTAATTAATGCAGCTTTCACTATAAGCTGTGTAATGCATAAAATACTCAGAATATTCATCTTTTGCACTAATAATACAACTATTTGTAGAAGCCATCCCTCCAACACCACCCTGAATTTGCCTCTCCATATAAATACTGAAATACCACTGAGCTCTGTATGAAATGTGTATGACCCAATACTATCAAGCTCTCAGAAAAATGTGCTTTTCTTCTCAGTTTCTCTGATTCACAGTCACTGTTTGCAAAACTCTATGACAAATATGTGGATATTACGCAGCAGGAAAATATAATGCAGTTGCTTATTTATAAAAAATAACTTGTGACGTCAGGTAAATAAAAATGAATAGAAACTCGACAAGGTATCTCCGTGACTTCTGGGGAACAGAATCCGTTTGCTAGGCAGAGTTTTCAACTCCTCAGACCCAAATACCAAAACAACATTGCAAACAAAGGTCATAGAGACACCAGAAAATTCATAATACTGAAAGCAAAAAATGTTCTACATCCAGAAGTTCACTTCTGTGCTAAACAAGTGTGACTGTGTATTGCTGAGGCTAAAATGTGAAGTCTTCCTCCTCCTTCTGTGGAGTCCTTTTCAAGGACAAATTCCCACTGATGCATGGGGCAAAGGGTGAAATACAGCCATTCTAACCTATCACAGAGACTAGCCTGGCTGCCAGCTGTCAAATCTGGGATGTCAAATAAGAGTTTTGCCTGAAAAAATACATGTGGGATCCCACATGTTAAAACACAGCTTATCATTTGAAAGCAGGAATCAGATAAATGTATTTTAAAAGCATGGGAGACCCTGTTGTTTGGGCTCAATTTTTCTGGTCTTTGTCATGCAGAGGGACTTTCCAGGGGATTACTTGAGAAGCAAAATATTATCTTCCATAATTAAGGCTGTGTAACAAGTCCTTCACTCATCTAGTAGCTATGGAGCTATTTGCAAGCTGTGTACAGGTGAAACTTGAATGTTGCTGATGCTTAAAATATATAGCTAATATTTGTAGGAAGCAGCAGAATTCCCTATTGCTCACACAAAATCCTTTGTTAATGTGCTTCAGAGCATATCTCTCTGCTCCTATTGTGTAATTGGAAAGCCTAAGTAAAACATGCACACTTGATTCCCTGCTGCTCTGCTCCTCTTGTAGGCGCATCTGACTTCGGTAATACAGACATAATACTGGAATATTAGAGAACAGTCACTTTTCTTCTCTAGGAGAAAAGTGCTGTCTGCCTTCTTAAGACCCAGCTTTGTAATGAGCTTTGCCTAAAAGAGATGGGGAAAGTAGCATTTACCCTGAAGTTCAAAGACAGCCTATTTCACTGTAGTCCTTCTAGCATATAAATTATGACTGTGGCTTCCCCATTTTTTCACCATTCCAGATATTCTTTTGCTAGGTTCTCGTAAATGAACCAGTGTTCTCTCCTGTCCCCTGCTCACCCATTTACACCCAAAGCAGTATGCATTGCAAGAGGCTACGAAAAGATCCAAGGAGTTAAGAGACTTTTGGTGGGACTTTACTGTCAGAGTCTGTCATCCCAGACTCACTGTGCTTCAGCCAACAGCCAGATAGAAAGTCAGTGCTATGAACAGTATGAATATGATACATAGATTTTACTTTCCACCTGGTTGGAACAAAAATATCAATGCAAAAACTGAAAAGAAAAAAAAAAAAAAAAAGGAAGTCACATTTTCACATCCTTATTTTTTCCAAATACCTTCTAAATTAGCAAGATAATAAATTTGTGACAGACAAAGCAATTAATGTACATGTGAATGAGTTCTCTCGTAACAAACTCTGAATACTACATGAATAGATAGGTCTATATGTCAGAATTTTCCAAAGCCAGCTTCTGTTTACCCATATTATTAAGGGACAGGAGTGAAGGGGAGTCTTGTCTGTGTCTTCTCTTAGTGAGAAGGGTGCTGAAAACGACCTTTTGAATAAATATTTTTTAGCTTTTCTGCCCTTTTAAACTCTCTGGACAATGTATTTCAATAAATGAATTCCATTTTATTGGCAGCAATTTGCTTCATTTCTAAATAGCAACGATGTCTAAATTACATTTATCAGGTGATCTTTCAGGCTGAATAAAACTTGAAAGTAAGGCTGATCTTGACAGCAGAACAGGAATATATTATGAAGACAAAAGTGTAAATACTGAGAGTGAAAAAAAAAAAGATAAAAATAGTTTCCAGCACCGGCATCGAAAATAACTCAATTTACATACCAATTTTTCCTCAACACATCTGTTGAGGTAAAAGAAATTGCAACAAAGGCTATGAGTTATAGCCTATGAGCCAGATCCTGTGAATATTTCAGCAGAATTATATGCAGAAGACTCAGCCTGGAACCTAGGACAACACAGCCACAGGTCAGCTGCTCTTAACAGAACAGTGACAAGCTATTTCCATCATTTTTAGTAAGACTGCTAACACTTTGTTTCTTTTTTAAAGAAAATTGTGGAAGGATGAATATTAACACTAAACCTAACCCTATGTTTAACCATGAAGTGATGACTATAATACGGTGACATTCTCTGTGACACGAAATGAACAGAATAATGGGACAATAGAAAAATGTAACACAAAGCGAACAGGACAGCTTTAAAAGTAGCATACTCTTTGTAAGGCAACATAAGCAGTGAAGCGGTTGTGCACTTTTGGGGCCTACAATAATTCCCACTCTGCACACATTCCCGTAGTTTGCGCTCCACATCTTGAATTCAAAAGGGTCTGACTCATCTACCCTCAGCACCACATACAAACTACAGAAGTCTCCTCGACATGGAATCCAAAACCAGACACAGAAATTGAAAAGTACGCCCAAAACCTCTGTCTTTGAATGGGAACACTCTACGCAGAGATCGCGGTTTTTTCTCGACATTGTTATGAGAGTAACAAATGAATGACCAGGAAGTCAATGCATCTGAGAAACCTCTGATGCCTTTTGAAACGCTTCCATCTCATGGAAAAAAAGTTTTCCAAACCTGTTCTTTCCCAACGAGTAGCAGTTGAGCCTTTTATAGCTTTTCTCCTGGCATGGGATTTGATTAGCAAGTACAAAGATTTAGACAGAGATTTATTAAGTAACAGTTATATTGTGTTGTAATTAAAACGTAGGAAATTCGCAGTCTACTTAAGCGTTTAAAAATGCTTAATGTAGGAAGCAATTACACCTCATTTTCAAATTATTCCCCTGCCCTACAGAGCACGCTGCGGACAGGGTAAACCGCGGCTTCGAGGGCGGCGGCGGCAGGACGTGCCCGCTGGCGCACCCCAGGACTACACGGCCTGGCCCGGGGCCGGGGCTCGGGGCCGGGGCCAGGATAGAGCCCCGGTGGGCGGTGTGGCTGTGTCCGAGCGGCGGGCGAGCAGCTGGCGGGGGCCGGAGCGCGGCGATTTTCGAATGTCTGCTGTGCGGCTGTGCCGGTGCTGCGGGAATGCGGGAACTGCCCGCCCTGCCAGCCCTGCTCCTGACGGGGGCCTCTCGAGCAGGAGAAAGGCGAGCTGGGGGTGCCGGGGGGCTGCGGCAGTGTGCCGAGGGAGGGAGCTGAGAGAGGAGCGGAGGGGGGAAGCCAGGCTCTTTCCCGACGTCGCCAATCTTGGCGGACTCGTTTGCAAACCAAAACTGATGGAAGGCCGGCACCGGCTCCAAACCAAGAGCGGCAGTCCGGGCAAGGTCCGCAAGCCCGAGGCGGAGCTCAGGGGCCCTGTGCACCCCCGCCCTCCTGCCCCTCTCTCTTTACCTGGCTGTACTTGGCCTCCTGCTCCAGGGAGCTCTTCTCCAGCCCGTTCACGGCGTGCTGAGCGGTGGGGGGAAAGCTGTTTCGGCCCAGGCTGCTCCATTCCTCCACCTTGGGGCTGGGGTAAGGCGAGGTGTCGCTTACTGCTGGGAAACACGGGGGGAAGGAGGGGTTAGAGGCAGGAGCCGGAGTGCGGACAACTTCGCTCCGAGCTGGAAATGGTTCCCTCTCCCCACCGGACGCAGCCTGTTGAGCAGAGCATGTCCCTCTCCCTCTACACCTCGCTAACCCTCGAGAGAACCACTGGAGAGGTGATCGAGGGGGAAGAAAGGTCCCTCGTTGCAGAGGAAAACAGAAGTCGCCATCAGAGTCGCTGGTCCCAGCGCTCCTGCACAGGCGGGAAGCGCTGACCCCAGGCGTTTGTCCCCAGGGATCTCCTAGGGGGATTCACGGGAATCACCTCGGATGGATGCATGTGCGAGTCCAAAGACAAACCATATCCCCCGTTTGAAATCACCCTGACAAGGCTACAAATGAACCAGCCTCCAAACAAGTTTGGGAAGGGGGGGGGGGGAACTAAACTAAAAATAAAATAAATAAACAAACAAAAGACACTTTAAAAAAATACCCTAAAAAAAAAAAAAAAACACGCACCCCAACCCAAACAGAAAACACAACAAACGAAACACAAATAAAATAAAATTTAAAAAGTAAAAGAATGGAAAATTAAAAGGGATGAAGAGAATAAAGAGAGGGGAGAGGGCTAAAGTCCTGTTATTTACACATGCATCAGCCGCGGCAGGGGAGTACCGCGCTGTGCTGCAGAAGGTCGAATTCCCGGGGCCGCAGAGGAGTGGAGCAAAGGGGGTTTTGGGGAGCTTCCCCAAGCGAGGCCACATCAGAGCCTGCGGAGCTGAGGTCCCAGCTGGGCCGGCGTGGGAGCAGGCTGCCTTGCCGCACTGCTTCGCTCGGCCCCTCGTCAGGGCTGGGGAAAGGCACAAATCTGAAGTTGTCTTAAGAAATTGAGCTCTCTCGGTGAGCGTCCTTTTCTGCTGATCTCACACTTTCCCATGAATAGGGGCTTCCTTTCCGTGTCAGCAAGGTCAGTTTATCCTATAAATCAAGGGCGAGCAGCCCCCATCTGCGGCATCGGCCGCGCAGCAGCCCTGGGTCTCTGCTGAGAAGGGGGGGGGGGGGGGAGGTTTTACATTGCAGAAAGATGTGTGCAGCTCCGAGGTCTGAGGGAGATGGGCAGATACCGAGGCAGCCGGTGGTACCGTCAGTGGCCCGCCTGCCTATGTGGTGTTAATAAGAGAACTCACTAAAAAAAGCCACAAACAAACAAACAAAAACCCCAAAGCAACCAACCTCCATTTCTCCTGTGACGGTAACATTCTCATTCTTTTTAATGTTCACTGCCAACACTACCCCCTTCCCCAGCACAGAGCAGAGATTGCCAGGCGTGTGTTTGTTAAAGTCGACTCAGAAACCCAATTGCTTGTGCCCGTGTGGTCTGAGGATAAAATTCATGTCGTGAAATAGAGGGCGAATAAGGACAAAACTCGTACCTTTTTGTAAGTATGAATATAAATGAAACATACTTATGTGTATGTGTGCTACCTGGAAGAAAATACCACCTTTTTCAGAAAAGAAAATGAAACTATTCTGCAATGCCTAAAAGATCAGCTTGCATTTGAAGTGCTTCTGGAACCGGATTGTTGCCGTTAAAAAAGCGCAGAAAACAAATCACGGCCCTCCCCCCCACCTCCCCCCAGCTAATTGGGAGGGAAGAGTGGGACACAGAGATCTCTGTAGACAAAGGTTATTTTATACCTTTGTTTTAACCACTTTCACTGCTAGTTCGCTGGCAGAGACCGAAATGGAAAAAATGTCCCTTCCTCTGCTGCAAAGCGCAGCGAGCTGCTGGGAGACGCCAAGCAGTTGCCAGGCGGAGAAACAGAAAGAAGGTGGAAGGGATAAAAGAAGAGAATTCTGGGGCTTTCTTTTCCCTGGACCACCGCTTCGGTGGAAAATACACCATCAGAATGAAAGCAATTAGGTGACATTTGAACTTCCTGCCGGAGCAAATTTGGCCTGATTGCGAAAACTAGAGAAAATGGACTTCTCGGTAACGCCAAGGCGGCGCCTGTGACCGGAGGGCGGCAGCGAGCCTCGGACAGGGCAGGGTGGCAGCGGGGCTGGAGCTCAGCTCCCCTGGGGTCGCCGCACCCCGGGCCCTTCCCTCCTGTCCCTGTCGCCACTGCTGGGGTCACAGCGGCAACGGTGAGGGCCGGGATGTACTGCCTGCTGATTCCTCGGCAGCGCAACCCTGGCCTCCGATCAGCTCGCGTCCTGAGGGCGCATCCTCCGGTAATCTCAGAGCCCGCCTTGGGCTGGGGGCAAACGCAGGAGGAGCCCAGAGACCAACCATGGAACCTCGTTCTTCCCACCCTCGGAGGGGCAGGAGACTAAGGGCAGGGGACAGAAAGGAGACGGCCTTGTCTGGCTGCCCAGGTTCCCCCTCCTCACCTTGGTCTGTGATGGAGCGGATCCCCAGGATGTCCGTCACTGAGTGGGAGGAAGGCCACGTCCTCGGCATGGCCATGGTGCTGGAGAGCGCTGGCACCCCGGGAGGGGTGGGCACCTTGGCTCCTGCAGCAGCGATGGGGCTGGGGTAGGAGTAGATGTGGTTGTAAGGCAGAGCAGGCTGTGGGGGTGGTGGGTGCTGCTTGTAGGACTCGTAGTGACTCTGCTGAGACAGGTTCCCGATTTTATTTCGGAGGATGCGGCTGATGGAGCTGACCGACGGCACGTTGTATTTGTCGCAAACTCCGTCTGCCAGCAGGCGATCCCGGATCTCCCAGGCGAAGATGCCCGGATCCCTTTGTTTGTAGGTCCGGATGTGTTTTACCACCGTGGGGGTGGTGACCCGAGGCTTGCTACCTCCGATAGCCCCCGGTAGGATGGAACCCGTCTCGTTGTAGCGAGCCAGGATTTTGCTGACACAGCCGTGGGAAACGCGGAGCTGCCGGCTGATGTCACACGGTCTGATGCCCAGTTGCGCCAGCTCCACAATCCGTAGCCTGATGGCATTGGGCAGGGGTCTGCCGTTGACAAACACCCCCCCGAGCTGGTTCACTTCCCCGAAGGCAGGCTCTGTAAGCAAACGCACAAACACAGCCGTCGGACACGGCGAATGGCTCAAAGGGGGCTCCTGAGCTGCTCTTCATTGCGAGGTAGATGTCACAGCCCTGAGATCCCCTGGAAACCCCCTGCACGCTTCGTTAGAATAGCGGGATAGCCCCAGAATTGAGGCAGAGAAA
>JAOEHY010047820.1:8581-21003 GCA_025447955.1 Psilopsiagon aurifrons | reverse complement strand
GGAAAGAAGGAAAGAAGGAAAGAAGGAAAGAAGGAAAGAAGGAAAGAAGGAAAGAAGGAAAGAAGGAAAGAAGGAAAGAAGGAAAACGCAGTGGCGACAAATGTCGCAGCTCTCCAGACTATGCATTAAGCATAATAATAAAAAAAAAAAAAAAAAAAAAAGCACATTCCAGAGATGAAAAATGAGATCTCTCCAACAGACAAATCAGCTTTATTGCCACAGGAAAAAGGAACACGAAGAAAACAAAAAGAAAAACATTTTCGAAGACGGGGGAGGTGGAGGAAGGAAGAGTAGTTGAGGAAATTCTTTTACATCTTGGGAGAGGCAAGGGCGGGCAACGCGGTGCTTCTGAGTCGCGACTAACATTTTAAAGACCGTTTCTGGTGCTGTTAGCGCCTCTCGCTTAACAGCACAATTACACCAGGCTGTAAAACAAACGTGCTAAAATGTTAACTACTAAGATCGGTGTCAGGAATAATATACAAAGTGCCACAGGCTCCAGCCATCCACTCGGCTCTGATCCGGCCTCGCACTCGCCGAATAACATTAATAAGAAACCAAGCAAGTAACAAACCCTGTTCCTGACCCTTAACGTGTTCTTACAACTTGTACGAACACGGGCAAAGTCAATAAGGGAGCTGAGGCGGCGGTTCATGACGGCGCAAGGGCGCTTCCCCCTCTCTTGACGGCACTTGAACCCTCCTGCGGCTCCCGGCCACTTACCCATTCCTCCGAGCGGGACACCTCTGAGGCTGCCCTAAATCCCAGTCGGAGACCCGTGCCCGGAGACAGGCTCCCAGCCTCCCGCGCTCCCGGCTGCGCTAGCCCCCGCGGCTCTTTGAGCTCTACCGAGAAGGTAGCAAGAGCGGGAGGGGAAAAGGGCTACAAGAAAATCTACTTCCCGAGGAGAGAGCCTTGACTTCTGCATTTCAACCTCAGGGCAACGTGGGCAGGGCTGGGCTGGGCTGGGCGCCGCGGCCCCCTGCTCCCCCTGGCCCGCCCTCGGGGGCGGCCCCACCGCCCAGCCTCCCTCCCAATGGCCAAAGGAGATGACGGACAGCACGGGCCTGGCGGCCCTTCCGCTCTGCCCCGTCGCTGGTCCCGGCACCTGGGCCCAGCCATGCCGCCGGGGCTCCTCCGTACCTGCCCGGCGGTAAGTTCCGCGGTCAGTGCAGCCAGTGCCGCGGCGGTACTGAGCTGGGCCGGCGCTGTGGTGGGTCGGAGGGGAGCTCGAGCACGCAGCCCCCGCTGGGCCGGGGCACCTCCGGGGGAGGGAGGGGCGGAGAAGTGCGCCGAACCGGGCACCCCTAGGCATTCCCCGGGCACCCCCAGCCTGCGGGTCCCTCCTCCCGGCCTTCAGCGACGGGGGAGGGGGCTTCGGAGCTCTCAGAGACGGCTCTTTCTTTCTCCCACAGAAGCAGAGCTATGTCTTGACACCCGCGCGACTTCCCCACGTTGGTTTCTCTGGCGCGGGAGGGAAGTTTTTCCTTGGCTACGGTCGCCTTGTTACAATAAAACAATTTTTCACTAACGAACATCTCATGGGTGGTGCACGAGAAGGCTATGAGCCGTGAGAGTTGTCATTTCGGTGGAAACCACAAAGCGATAGGGAAAGCAGCTTCGGCTTCGCTTGCCCTGGGAGGCGACGAGACAGGGCTGTCAGCACCTGGTCATCGATAGAGACGCCGGTGCTACCTGGTCGTTCGAGGCCGCTTCTGGTTCTCCTGCAGTCCCCAAAGTCACCAAACACTGCCCGGCGAAGAAGTGTAAAGCGCCAGCGCCTCACTTCTGATTCAGCTTTATCAAAGGCACTGCTGCGTATTAACAGTTGAAAGAAAAACAGGCAAAGCTGGTAGAGAAGTATGTGTGCTTCACACCGTGTCTGTGGAAGGGGTGTTTGGTTTGGCATTAGGTGTACAGATCCTGCTCCCTGAGCTTGTATGCGTGCTTCTTGCATACATCCACGTACATCAGGCTGCACACGGGATCACCGTCTTCGCGGCTCCAAACAAGGATTTATCAGAGGGTTTGGGTTTTTTTTTTTTTTTTCTTCCTAAGAATCTTTCTTGTTTCTTTTGATTTTGTTTGTTTGGGCAGGGATCTTGGCTGGTTGCGGTTTCTTGTGGGTTTTGTTGGGTTTTTCGGGGGGAGGGGTATTAATAGAGTCTCGAGGGTGCAGGCTCTATACGTAAAAATTGAAATAATGTCGTGACAGGAATGCACAAAATGTCAGGGAGTAAATTATGAAATTGATGTCGTTGGGGTCTATGAACACTGTATAAATATTCATTTTAATGGAAAAGTTTGTAAGTTATTTTCAGGTTAAAAAATCTAATTAATTGAGCTAGATTTCAGAGCCTGCACATATCGCAATGAGTGCGGATGGTTAAGAACAAGTAGATGTTGCAGCACATCGCACAGAAATTAGTACCATGTTGCGGACGTTTTGTGATGGGAAAGTGGCCATCGTGGGTCTCTTTCGCAGGTAGCTATCTCTTTGGTCTGAATATAGGCGGATACTTCTGTTTCCTTCACAAGGATTGAAAAAAAAAAAAAAAAAAAAAAAAACAAAACAAAACCCAAAACAAAACAGAAAACTAGACAAAACAAAATAAAACAAAAACAAAACCAGAAACAAAAGAGAACCCAACAACATCAAATTTTCTATGGCAGTTTTGTGGTTATTTCAGAAATATGAGCTGCCCATCCAGAATATTACACTTGTAAATCGGGGTACTTCTTTGACATAAATAAAATTACCTTGGCAAAGGCGGCACGCACACACGCGCGCACGCACACCGCAGCACAAATGCCATGATCCGAAGGCGATCGTATGCTGCGCAGGCAATACTCGCCGGCATTTGCTGAAGCAAGAATCCTTTTCAGTATTGTGAGCTGACCTGCTTTGGGTATTTTAAAGGCAGGAGGCAGTGAAAGAGTGGGACCAGGATCCAACCTTTAATTAAGTTAATTATGCAATTAAACAATGGAAGGGGTTGCCCCTCCGTGAAACTTCCGATCCGTACTAACAGCGTATTTGTCCCCGAAGCAGAGTCGATAGAGATCCCCGGCAGCTTGCCTGCTGCCCCGCACACGCGTCCCCTCCCGTTGCTTCAGCCCAGTCCAGCTGCGAGTGGCTGGGACCAGCTCTGGCGCCCGGCACTCCTGAAGCTCCCCAGAGCTGCCGGGATGCTCGGGCGCGCCCCGGCGCTGCTCTCCCAAGCTGCCCGGGTAGCTTCTCTCCCCTTCTGTGCCTGTTATGTGCACAGTTGTGTCCTTTCTTCCCCTCTCTGCCGTGTCCTCCAACCTGTCTGTTCTCCCCCCTTTCCCTCTCCCAGCCCTCCACCCCCGAGACCGCCTCTGATCTCCTGGATATTTGGTTTCTTTCCCTTTCTCAATGTGTGTTCCTGATGTGGTCCTGTCGGAAAAGCTCGTTTACTCTGCTCGGGTCTCCAGTGGTTTAAGGATAATGTTTATCAGAAGTGAACGTGCTCAACTTGTTTCCATTCAACTGCTGAGTGTGGGCTGAAATACCAAAGGTCACATCTACAGTGAGTCGGTAGAGGGCAGGGGGAGCCGAGAGGAATACGAAAACATTATAATACACAACAGCCTGTTGATCGCTTCTGACCTGCTGGCAAAAATATTTACTTTTTTTTTTTTTTTTTTTTTTTTCAGGTAGGAAATCACTGAAGAACAGGAGGGAAAAGGCCTTAGCGAGAGGACGGCGAGGGGCGCGGGGTCGGGGCTCCACCAGGAAAAGGGCACGCGTGGCTGGGCAGGGGCTCTCTCCGAGGGGAGGCAAAGCAAAGTGGGGGGGCTGAAGGAGACTCGGCAGGGGCCAGCCAAGGGCCGGGTTTCCCCTCACACCCCTTCGCCTCCGTGCCGGGGAGGTGGACTGAACCGTGCCATCCCGCACCATGCTGCCCGGATGCCGGCGGCTGGTCTCTCGGGGGTCACTACCTCTGTCTGCCTGACTCCGACATCGGGCCATCGCAGAGGGGGGCTACTGGCTACTTTCCTTCTCTCAAACACGGTCTTCTGGCCTTCTCTCCTCCAGTAAATGGACTTGGTGTGAGTTGCCTGCAGCAAGTCGCCTGAGCGGCAGCAGCTCCGGTCCAGGCGAGGCGGCGGCTGGCAGCCCTTGACTCCCCCCCTCCCATGAGGGCCTTCTCTGGCGCTTTCTGTGGCCGGGGGCCTCCCTAGAGTGTCTCCGGAGAGGTGGGAGCTCTGTGTCGGCGCGACGGCATCTCTAGTCCCCGCCGGCCGGGCTGCGGTCAGAGAGGCGGCTGAGGCCGCCAACGCTTCTGTGCTCAGTGCGACGTGGCCGGCTCCGGCCTCCCCGGGAAGCTTTCAGCGAGAGCCCGTCCTCCGTGGGGACTTTTCTGTGGTGACTCCGGGGGATTCAGTGCCTCGCTGAGCCCCAGCTCCCTCCGCTTCCCCGCTGTTGGGAGAAATCAGCCTAACATAACACGGCACACACACACAGCCCCTCTGAAGCTGCAGATTTTTAACGCCTTCTTTTGTTTTTCTCGAAGGAAGCTGAACCCCCCTCCTTACCTAGGGGAGAGGGATACTGAGAAGCTGTCTAGGCAGAGGGATGTTCACATGACAACACATTTTGTAAGTAGAAGCTCCCCCCTGTGACCCTTCCCGAAGGGCAAATACCCCCCTCTCCCATGCGTGTGGTTGGATGGCTGGGTTTCTCTAGCTTGTGTGAGGAAGACGTGAGTCTGGGGTGAGCGGACGTTACAGCCACACAGAAATGGTGTGCGCTGTCACAAGGACAGTCGCGCGCTTTCGCAGTTACCCTGTTTACTCATAGTCAAATTTCCCCTCCCCTCTTCCCTCCCGGGAAGAGATATGAACAGTTTGGAGGGGAAAGGGGACCTTGGAGCCGGAGCAGGGGTGAGGGGGGCAAAGCAGTGGGGCTGTTGGATAAACTTTTGGACACCTCTGGATTAAAGTCAGGGAAAAGTGAGCAGAGGCAGGTGGAAGGGCAGCGACAACCTAGGGCTTTGTCTGGAGGCGACCCATCCCGGAGAGAAGGTGCTGTGTTATGTAGATCCCGGAGACCCACGGAGCTTTAAAATTAAGCTTTCGTTTTGTACACAGCTATTCCTCCACGCTGGAGTAAAAATTCCACAGGATGTCCTGGGATCGCTCCCCATTTCTGCGAGGTATGTAAGAACCAAATGCAGGATGCAGGGGCCCTCGTGTATCCTCGGGTATTGGCTGCCATATGCATTTCCTTATGCGGCAGAAGAGCTGTGCTCAGCAGGTTAGCGAGGGCACCGTGCTTTAGTAGGGTGCGGGAGGGGGCTCAGGGCCGGTCCCTGCTGACCCCGCTCTCCACCGGTAAAGAACGGAGGGAGGGAGGTCTCCCCCTCGCTCCCATCCCTAGCCTGCGGGCTCCAAAACACCGGGTCTGACTCACAGGTCTCAGGTGTGCCGACCCCCCCCCCGCATAGTCTGGGACAAGCGCACTTCAAACAAACCCCAGGCAGACGCTTGCTTGGAAGCGGCTGCGGAGAAGATGAAGGGGTTCACGGGAGGCTGCCCCTTTCCGCAACGTGCGGCTGCAGGACGGGACCTCCGCTCCCCCAGTCCCCAGACCCTTGGCCCCCTCCCTTCTGCAGGAGTAGGCTTGGTATTCCACTTATTCACCCCTTTTCGGAGGAAAAAGGGCTTCGTAAGAACGATCCTAGGTCATGTTGCCGATCCTTCGTTGGCAGATGTCGAGTCTCTTACTGCTATCGGCTGCCTTATTTCAGCTCGCTAAAAAGCCACGCGCTTCTATGGTTTTGTTTACAGAAACTGCCCGTGCTCACGTACGAAAGTAGTTGTGAATTCGTAAGAGAATATTTTTACGTTAACCGAATTAACACAACACTCCAACATGAACGGAAATACTAGTAACGACCCTGAAACTCCTACAAAAGATTTCTTTTTATTTTGTCCCGTCCTCAAACAAGCTGCGGGGTGAAGGGAGGGGGCAGTGCCATGTGTGAGTGTGTTTTTTCAGTTTAAAAAAACCTGATTTGACGTCAGGGGCATGACAGGGAATAGAAATGCAATAGAATGAAGTTATGTTTAAGAGAGTTTCATCCGGTGCAAACAAGCCATGTCTGAACAGTCCCTGTATACTTATGAAGCAATGGCGGGCAAAGTAGTCAGGTCTTGGAGTCACCTTAGCGATAACAGACCCCAAAATTTGACGGGAAATGGAACAGAGCAAGAAATCAAGGCACAAGGTTTTTGAGTGTCGTGCTTTTGGGGTGAGGACGCAACCTCCTGCAAATCTTCTCCACGGCATGTAAGAGCGAGGGAACTCCGTTTCAGCGGTTAGAAAATGTCCTGGCAGTGTCGGAATGTCTTGGCGGCTTGGCCGGGGAGCAGGTATCTCGCCGGAGCTCAGGCAGCGCTACCCGTGGCTCAGCTCTGTCCCGGTTCCCGCTCCCTGCCGAGGCTCTCAGCCCCTGGGTATGCCGGGGGGATCTGGCCCCCGGGCTGCTGGGACGGGGAGCTGGCAGGGTCTGTATAAGCTCAAGCGACCCATGACGAGTGCCTCCGAGAGCTTGGCTCCTTCCCAGGAGAGAGGCGAGGACAGACCCGGTTGCCTGGTCCGGGTTGACCCCCCCGTCTCAGGTTCGTAGCGGATCTTCTCCAGCGAGGGCAAGAACGCCTGCACTTTGCTGAGATTCACTGAAGACAGATGAACAGGTGAAATAAACGTGCAGCAGTGCGAAAACGGGCAAAGGGAAGGAGGTTAACGACTACTCGAAGGACCAAGCTGCCCCGCCAAGCCCCCCTGCTGCCAAGTCTAGGGGCTACCCAGCCCAGACCACCCTCTCCCCGGGTATTCCACCGGGCCACGGCAGCCGTGCCACCATCCGACTCCTGCCACCCTCGTCTGAGTATTCAGATCGAGGTTGGAAGGGTTGGGGGGCGGCGGTGGTGTCTTAATGATGTGTTAGTTGCTTGGACAGATTTAATAACTTTGCCGCCACTTGTTCTTAGCAACCCCTCTGGAAACCAGACAGTGTCTCATTAGGGCTTTCCTGGTGCAAACATTTGACTTGAATGAGCGGTGCTGAGTTAATTTCTCTTTGCACTAGGATTCGTTTAATGACATATAGGGAAATAGACAATTCTCATGGACCAGGCTATAAAGCTACAGAGGGCCAGATTTTAAAAGCATATTTTGTTCTAATAAAGCAATCGGGTTTTCATTTGTCACATGTTACATGAATTTAGAGTAAATGAAAAAAATACCTCTATTGTTCTGCATTAAATTATAGGAACCAATTGGGAATTCTTAGGCAATTTTCTCCATTTCTGCCTTCGCTTCTGCAACACCTAGTACCAGTGCCACCTACAGGAATAATTGCATTTTCGAGCTGCTTTCAAGAAACCATAAGCGTTTGGGAGAGTCCTGGTAGCTCTGTCGTCTTCCAGGACACATAGCAAGAAATCTAGCTTCTGAAGTCATTCGGTTTTATCGTGGCTTTCCTTCGGGACCACGCAGACACAAGGGGGCCGCCTGCCCCTCCATGCCCGGGGGGCAGGAGGGCCGGAGCCCTTCCAAAGGGAGCAGCGGGGTCGCTGCGAGTCAAGGTGAGGGGCAGCACCCTCTGCTCACAAACGAGCAGTTTCAGGGTGTCGCTGGCGATGTCCGCTTGGTCCCGGAGAGGAGGTTGAAGGCGGGAGGTGAAGGGGAGCTCTAGCCCCCGCTTGCTCCAGCAGAGAGGAGCTCAGCACGGCTAAAGGCACGGAGAATTTCAGAGTTCGCCTGCACAGCTACTCAAATCAGTGTCTTTTTATATCCTGGCCGTGTTTTTACGAGAGGTAGCCATAAGCCAAGGGCTGCTCTGCCTTGCCCTCCTGCACACTTCGGGACTTATAAAGCATGACTCCAGAATTCTAGGGCAAGATTAATTATCCTTTGCCTCTTTCGTAAGAGAGGCCATGTCTGCCAGTGAGGTTTCTCCTTCGCTGCGGTAGTGGGGTGCAGCGGAGTGAGCCCAAAGTGGTTCTCAGACGCGGGGGGGTGGCCGGGCTGGCCGTAGAGGCCCAGGCTTCGCTCCAGCAGGTGGCTCTGCAGGGAGCTTCCTCGTTTGTCCTTTCACACGGTTAAACCGGCCTTCTAAGTACTTGCCTTCGGGTCTTAATGTCGGCGGCTATCCTTCGGATCAAGTTTGAGAGCGAGCTTTTTTCCTCTCGATTCTTTCTCTTCACGGGTTTTCAGTTCCCATATCTTTACGTGCGCATAAACCCCTTACCCAAAAATGTGTATACGCATTCACTTGCCCTATGCGTTGTACTCTTTGATGCCCTGTTGCTCCGGAAAGAAGGGGCTCCCACAGCGACCTGAGGTCTGTCTGCAGGTGGGACGTCGGTGTCACTCACGGCGCTCCCGGACCGCGGCAGTCCGCCCGAGACAAGTGGGGGGGGTGGGGTGGGTTGGGTTTGGGAGGGGATGGGATGGGATGGGATAGGATAGGACAGGACAGGACAGGACAAAATAGTTCAGTTGGAAGGTACCTACAACAATCATGTAGTCCAACCGTCTGACCAGTCCAGGGCTGACCAAAAGTTAAAGCATGTTATTAAGGGTGTTGTCCAAATGCTGAAAGATGTGGGCATTGACCACTTCTCTAGGAAGTCTGTTCCAGTGTTTGACCGTCCCCTCAGTAAAGAAATGCTTCCTAAACCCAAGTCTAAGCACCTTTGAACCAATCCCTTATGCCCTACTACTGGATCCCAGGGAGACGAGAACAACACCTCCCTCTACCCCTCCTCAGGAAGCTGTAGGGAGCAAGGAGGTCACCATCAACCTTCTCTTCTCCACACTATACAAACCCAAAGTCTTTAGCTGCTCCTCAGCACATGCCTTCCAGCCCTTCCACCAGCTTTATTGCCTTCCTCTTGATGCATTCAAGAACCATGAAATCCTTCTTAAATTATGGGACCCAGAACTGTAGACAGCTTGAAGGTGAGGCCATACCAACATCGAATAAAGCGAGATAATCCTCTCTTTTGACTGCCTGTTTGTTGTACCAAGGATGTGGTTTGTCCTCTTGGCTGCCAGGACACATTGCTGACTCTTATTGAACCTGCTGATGACCAGAACTCCCAGATCCCTTTCTGCAGGGCACCTCTCCAGCCACTCCTCTCCCAAATTATACTCATGCTCAGCATTCCTCTGGGAATCAGAGAATCTGACATCTGGACTTGTTAAGTTTCCTCTGATTAGTCATTAATTCCATACTGTTCCGCATCGGGGAATAAACATCCATCACAGGCTCTAGGTAATTTCTGTTCTTCACATCTTTTTTGCTTTCTATAGAAAGGTCTCTGTGGATGAGACCCTTCTTCAGACCATGGTTACTAGAAAACAATATAATTCAGTGTCATCTGCCCCATGTCATCCCTTATCATAAGAGTCATACAATTTTGGAAGCCTGCATTTGCAGATAAGCAAGCTAGATATTAACTATGCATGATGAACAAGGAGAACACAGATGTGTAGCTCTGGAGCTGAGGAGCTTGCACACACAAGCAACAGCAATGTCACCTTGTCGACCTTGACTCAGGTTGAGGTAGTGACTGCCTGAAGGCATGTTGCCAAGGTTTTGGACAGATCTAGGCTAGCAGGAAGCAGATCAGTCTGAGAACTCCTGGGTGCATTTGGAAGAGAAGTTTCCTTCACAGAATTGTGGAATCATAGAATGGTTTGGTTGGAATGTACCTTAAGATCATCCAGTTCCAAACTTCTGCCATGGGCAGGGATGCTTCACACTAAACCATGTCACCCAAGACTCTGTCCAACCTGGCCTTGAACACTGCTAGGGATGGGGCATTCACCACTTCTTCGGGCAATACTCAGCACCTAGAAGCTGCTACTAATTAATGACACACCAACTACCTTATGCAGATTGATGCTGTAGCAAGAGAGTTTTACACCAATCATTGGGCCAGACTAATCATCCTCCATGCCTGCTTCCATCTCCTTCCTCAGAAATCCCATGGTTCAATGATAGCATCATGCCACATTTTGCACACGCATCTTCAGTCTCTGCAAACAACCTCCTCTTCAGTCTTTGCTTCAGTTTTCAACTGGAACGAAAGTTGCATGCTGTTTAAAACTGATGTTGCAGAGTACCTAAAACATGAAAGATGCAGAAGGCCAGCCTCTGGCACTGAAGCTAAGAAGGAATGGTCTATGACTCTTTCTTCTGCTGAGGCAGAATGATTACATCCAAACTGCTTTCTGGGTATGGTTTTGTGTTAACTCCTCTGTCATCCCCAGGAATTATTTGAGAGACCCCTGGGCCTAACTCATGCCAGTGACAATAGAGATGACTAACCTCTGTTGCCCAGAAGTGTCCACTGAACTACGTGATTTACTAACATAGCCATAACCTCTGGGCCTGGAACTTGCTGGTTCAACCCTGAAAGGTTAGAAAAGCAGTAAGTTGCTTGCAGTTTGGTTTTCATGATTTTGCAGAAAATGCTTTTCTCACCCTCTACCCACCCTGCATTTCTGAGTTGCATGTGGGTATATCCCACCTCTAGTGCTTGTGGGTATATCCCAGCTCCAGTGCTTGTTAAGCAGGATCCTAGTAGGTAGTATAACGGGTTGTATGGCTACTTGCTGATAGGCTTGATTTATTCCTAAATGGGCCTCAGAACACATACAAAAATGTTAAAAGAGCACCACAAGGGGACAAGATATTTTGTCAAAGGACCAGATAATCACTACAATTGCATTTCTTCTGGCAATCCAAGAGTCAGTGGATTCTTGACTTTTATGGATACAGATGTTGCTGACAAAAGGCCTGCAAGAATTCATGGCTTTTCTCAGCATAGACTTAACATCTTCTTATTTAACTCTATGCAGAAATGAGACTGAAGAGTTTTTTATAGTAGCTCGGCAAGATTTCCTGGGGTAGATGTGCCCTATGGTTAGCCTTCCATCAGCAGCAACTTGAGTGCTCTCCAGTCAAGCCTCAGTCTTCAATAAATAAATATCTATGTGAATGAAGCATTTCTTGATTCTTAACCTCTTTTCCTTCAACTGTCACACTGTATACATACATGCATGCATACATGTTCCCTTTCTTCCTGTCTCCAAGAGCTTTTGAACCAAAGAGCCATCGTGTATGAGCCACATGGTGACCTCAGCTCTCATAGATGTTAAGGGAAGCCACAGACAAGACAAGCCTCCAGACACAAACCTGTATGGTACCGAAAGCTGTTCAAAGGCTTCTGTAGCAGAGGTGCTCCAATCTTCTGATCATTGTTGTGGCCTTCTCTGGACTCGCTCCAACAGGTCCACATCTTTCTTATGTTTTGGCCTCTGAAGTTGCCCTCAGACTGATAAGAGTGGGGAATTTGGGACAATTTTCCATCGACAACGTGAATGCCCCTGCTCTCTGAGATGGATACATTTGTTTTGATGGCTATTTCTTTATGACAGGATTGCTCTTTCTCATTGTCTTTGCGTCAAAAGCCAGGTCTTGGGATGCACTTCTGACATGGATATGCTTGTAGCTGACTTCAGTGTCAACAAGTGTCCTTGCTTCCCATGGAAGAGAAGCAATCACATCACATCCATAGATCTCCATGGCAAAGACAACTGCTTCTTTCTTACATCGTCCTGGGGGAATGATGAGGAGAAGCAGGGAAGAGCTGCTGTGTTTGAACAGTACCTGGTAGCAAAGCATTTTCTGTGAAACCAGCAAAGAGAACTTAATTTTACAGGATTAGGGAGGGCAGGGAAACATCTGTCTTTGATAGTACATGGGTGTGAGAGCTGTTGCGAAATGCTCTGCTGCTTTACCACAAGGTAGCTGGAGCCAGTCCAGAAGCAGTGGCTGCACCTGAGCTCTAGATTCTTGGCAAAAGATTACCTTTCTCTGCCTCAATGGCGTGCAAGAGAAACAGCAGAAATGGTTATTTTTTTAATAATTTGCTTTTAAATGTTCCCTTGGAAACTTTGAATGGTTGAATTCTGAAGTCATGTCTAACCTTCCTTCTTATTTCCAAAGCTTGTTTCACATGTAGAGGAACAGAATAGGTCAGATGCATTCAAATTGACACATCTCAACTATATGAAACTTTAGCCACACCTTGCTCTCTTTTTAATTACAACAATTGAACAGATGTCAAAAAACCACCCAGTTTCTGCCTGAGAGTCAGTATTTCCCTTCATCAGGGATTATAGTGATAGACTCATAGAATCAAAGAATAGTTAGGGTTGGAAAGGACTTTAAGATCATCCAGTTCCAACCCCCCTGCCGTGGGCAGGGACACTTCACACTAAACCATGCCACCCAAGGCTCTGTCCAACCTGCCCTTGAACACTATCAGGGATGGAGAATTCACAACTTCCCTGGGCAGCCCATTCCAGTGCCTCA
>JAOEHY010047818.1:0-30693 GCA_025447955.1 Psilopsiagon aurifrons | reverse complement strand
AGAAAGTCCTTGGCCAGACCAAACATCACTAAGCCATAACTAAAAACATTGGTGTTATCAGCGCTGTTCTCAGGCCAAAAGTCAAAACCACAGCGCTGCACCAGCTACCAAGAAGGAGAAAAATGATTGCTACTGCTGAACCCAGGACAGGTGCATTTGCTGTTTTTAAGGAACCTATAGTCACAGCTTTTTTCTATTAACTGTATAAAGGAAATAATAAAAAATATTTTGGTCTATATAGTTTTTATTTTGGTAAAAAACAATTTAGCTAGCAGTTGTCTTTGCATACTATGGCTTAAGATGGATGGTTTGGGGAAAAAGTTTCTTGTCTTGAACCACCTACAGTTAATTTCCTACATTGTTGTTCCACAGACCCAGAGACATTGGAGGTCAGATTCAATTACTTTCATTTCAGCTGGATAAAATATTGGTTCCTAATCTAAGGAAATTATCTGGATTTCTTGAGTCAGTGAGCAGAGATGGGTTGTAGAAACCTTTTTTAGTGTGGGAAGAGACATTCAATGGCTGTTTATCTCACATTGTCACTGTTTCTTCAAGGATGGAAAAGTCTAGAGTAGCTCCTTAGGCTTTAAAATTTCAGTTCTTAGATGAAATAGGTCATAACCCCCTCTAGTCTTCTTCCTGAAAAATGCCAAGCGCTGTAGTCAATATAGCAAATCATTTCAACTCATTTGGAGTTTTAATCTGTAGCTACACAACGAGGCTTTCATATTTTACTCCTAAACACAAGAAAAACAGCTTTCTGGATCCAGCTACAGAATTTATCGGTTTGCAAGACTTGGATCTGTCTCCATGCCCATTTACCAAACTCTTCAATACATGGCTGAATCATCTGGGATTATGTATGCTCACTGTATTTGAATAGTAAAATACTTGCACAATGAAGCTTCAGTTTCAGTGGCAGCCCTAAGATAACACTAAAATACAAATAATAGATAAGAACAAATATGATAGAAATTCTTATCCTGCATCTAGAGATAGAAATGAAAAAACCTGAGCAGCAAGTCTGAAGTCTGCGTTCTTTCAGGCTCAAATGGGACTCAAACTTCAAAGCTGAGAATAGATGTCTCAGTCTAGAATCCAAATTTACAAGTGAAGTTTGACTATGTCAGAGCTAGTTCTCTTACCCTACATGTAGCAAATACCTTTGAACTCACTTCTATGAAACAGAAGTGCTTTCTGAAGAAATAAGTTGAAAAGATAAGTGGCTTACGAGCTACTGTAATTAAAATCTGAAAGATGCTTTCCCAGCTGTTGCTTTTGAAGTTATGCTTAGTTGGTGGCTAGGTGCCAGCATTCAATTAGAAGTATGCATTTTTATTAACAGACTATCATGTGTTATATTATGTCAATAATTCCTTTTAAATTAATTCTTTTTATTTCTCATGATAGTCACAGGTGTCCAGGTCATTAAATATTAAAACAGGCCCCACTGACAATTGTGCAACATCGTAAGTTTATTTGGTGTTTTATTTGCACTTCATTTGAAGTTCAAAATTAAAATATCTCTGAACTTGTAGAAAGGAGGGTTTGGCCAAGATAAGTTAATGCCTGAGGGGGAAAAATAAAGAGAGATGCACAGTCTACATGGAACTTTTTGACTGCATTTGAGTTTTTAATCATCGTGGTTTCATTTACTTAGTCATAATATGCATGCTGCAAGTGGGGGCCTCATTATTTTGATTCACTTTCTTAGATGTCAAAGTCTCAGGCTGGAATTAGTACTGTGAAGTGGGTTTGACATTTGTAGGCTGTTAGAGGTACTCAGCTCTGTGTCAGAACAGCACAATAAGCTACTCTCCCAGCTTTTTGTTGCAGGTTTCATCTCACCTAACTTTAGATAGTGTAAATACCTTCATCTAAACTTGATAGCTAAGTTTTCTTAATTTGGCTAATTCAGACAGCCATTTTGGGCCAAGGTGAATGGAGCCTGGAGGTGTCTTTTAGACTTCCACACATGATGGCAGGAGCTTTAAACAGCAAAGTCCGACAGAGTTTTCCTAGTGTGTGAAGATACCTGAAGTTAGAAGAGGTGTTCTCACTCATATTGTCTTCCCTTGTGATTAAGGCTCTACCCAGTATTAAAAACAACTGAGGCACATTCATTTTTTTTCAAGTACCAGTGGAGGTTCAGAATACTATCCTGTCATTTCATCCTTAGTATATAATATTTGGTTTCCTCCTCCTTTATAATATATAATTTATAATATATAATTTATGTTATTATACTATTACTATGACAAATTCAAGACTGCAGCTCATACAGACTGAACTCTTCTGAAGCCTGTGGAACAGCAGGGCTGGTGTGTCTCAGCATTTGTTAACTACTAAAGAGGTCACTTCTGAGACTGAGGGACTCTATTCTCAACCAGTCTTGGCTGTTCTTTTAAAAGTGGCACAGGAAGAAGTTTAAATTGTACTGTTAAAAGCAAAATTAAAAGCAACAGACCGGCTGCTTATTTTTTCACAGTAACTATTCTCTGGAAATGAAGGTCCTTTGAAATACTGTTTTTTTACTAGGTGTCAATAATGATTGTAATACAATACATATCATGTTGGTAAAATACATATAGTTAGTAATGCCCTTTTTTTTGTGGCTTACAAAGGGTGTCAAAAAGTTTTGTCAATACAAATTAATTCCTTCTTGCATTATATTTTTGAGTAGCTGCCTTCTTCATTTTACACATAGAATAAAATGATCTGCCTACAGTCATGTGAGATACGTGCAAAAAGCTAATTGAAAACCTAGAAATTCCCGTTTTTATTCCTGCTTTGATGGCTTTCTGTGGAGGTGGCTGACAAATGCTGTTTCTTGAGATATTTTGGAGTTAAGAGCACTAGGAAATGAAGTGCTGTATAAGCTCATCTGCCACCCCATTCCAGGCTTCCATTCTAATCATGGATGAGGACAAACCTCATGAGTTCAAATGATAGAGGGAATTGTTAGAAATAACAAAAGAGAAAAGAGAAAAATTACAATGACAGAAGATAAATAGCATTTAACACTCATTTCTTGGTAACAGCTTTTCTAAATGATTTAGCTAATTAAAAACTACAGATGTTGATTTGACCTATTAGTCATTTCTCATTGCACTTTTACAGTTTCGGACCATGAAATATTTTTAACCATCTGCAAATAGCTTAAGAAGAATATTCTTCTTTCTTAGGAATGTCATAAAAACATTCTTTTTATAACTAAACAGCTCTTTCAGCAAAACCTGAATTTTTACTTAGATCCAAGCAAGAGCTGAAGTTTTTCTGTCTCTGACCTATCCCTGACATCTTTAACAGCTACCTTCAGGTGATATATCACTTCCTTCCATTTTTTAGCTCATCTACCACTGAATGGTAATTAATTGGCCTTTGCCAACAACAAAGTATTGTCCAGCTGTGCTTTTGGAAAGAAAGACAGTGTTTTGTCGCCTCCTCACCTTTTAATTCATGTACCTGTCTCTTCATTTGTCGTGGTTTAAGCCCAGCCAGCAACCCAGAACCATGCCGCCGCTCGCTCACTCACTCCCCTTCCTTCCCCCCTCCCAGGAGGATGGGGAGGAGAATCGAAAGAATGTAACTCCCATGGGTTGAGATAAGAAGAGCCCAGTAGCTAATGTGTAACATAAACCACTACTGCTACCACCAATAATAATAATGATAAGGGAAATAACAAGGGAAGAGAATACAGCTGCTCACCACCTGCTGACCAATACCCAGCCTGACCCGATCTCTCCTTTCAAGGTAACTGCCCTCAGTTTATATGGTGGGCATGACATGCTGTGCTATGGAACCTCTTTGGCTAATTTGGGTCAGGTGTCCTGTCTCTGCTTCCTCCCGCCTTCCCCTCCACCCTGGCAGAGCATGAGGCTCAAGTTCTTGGTCAGACTAAGCATTTGAGCAGTAACTACAAACATCGGTGTTATCAGCACTGTTCCCAGGCCAAAAGTCAAAACCAAAGCACTGCACCAGCTGCTAAGAAGGAAAAAAATGACTGCCACTGCTGAACCCAGGACATCATTCCAGAGAGTACCAGCACCCCAATTTTTGTGTCTAATACTCTTAAGTCTGTGAATAGCCTGAGGAAGTTGGTCACTTGCCATCCAACCCAGTATCCCACACATGAACACTTGGGCCACTTGTCCATACATGCATAGACTGTGATGGATTGCAAGATGTAGCAAAATCTGCCAGGGACTTGGAAGGATTTCAGTTTCTTTTGATAGTCTGTGACCTATTTATGTGAGCTGTATTGATAAATGAAGTGAAAAATCTTTTACACCTTTCAATGACGGTGCTGTTTGGTCTGGCAACAGTGCTGGCAATTCTAGTGATGTTCTGTAGGAAACAGCTGGTATTATTAATTCATTTTTACATAGGTCACTAAGTATCTAGAAGTCAATATTTCTTTTAAATTGCTCTCAATCTGGACCAAATCCATTCTGAAGGTGAAAGGTTCCAGATATATGCTGCTACCAGACATTATTAGAGTCTTTTTTAAGCCTTGCAAATTGTTTTTCCTTGGTTCATCCCAAGAATGACTGTATTAGGCAGAACATAAAAAACTATATGTTCTTTAACTTTCATTTTCAGCTCATGGTGTGGTTTCATTTTTCAGTTCTTGGAAATATACTTTATTTTATTACAGATGACACCAATCAGGTTAAAAAAAAAAAAAAATAAGATGAGAAAGACTTGATTCTGAATCTGAAACAATTGCTCAGTGACTCAAGACTCAAATGTAATGAGGAAGGAAGAATTGCAAGAAAGATTTACACATATGCTATTAAGGAAAAAGCCAAGCAGAACTGTAAGGTTTCAATTCACAGGAATTTCTTCAAACCTGCAATTTGACTTTGACTTTTTGAGAAGACATACCTGATGGCTCCAACATCTGATGAAAGTCAGAGTAGAATTACTAAACTTCAAGGTGCGTAGTGTGAAAACTGTGGGTCTGAAACTGGACCTTAACATTGTCAGCCTTTAGAGGAAAGACATATCAAGCCCTATATCTTACTTGAATAGTAAACAACTGGAAAGAATATGGAGAACAGCTACTGTAACTATACAAGGGCTGAAAAGAGTGTATTGCAGCAAGATGTTAAAAATGCAGTCCTAGCTCTTTAAACAGAAGATCAAAGGTTATTTGATTGCAGTGTGTAAACTCCTTCTTGGAGAGACACTAGTGATACCCAAAATAAGAGAAACAAGCAGTGCAAGACTGGCGGCACAAAGGTGGACCCACATGTATTCATATGAGATATATCAACAATCTTACTTTTATGAAAATTGAAACAACAACAAAAAGAGTGGACAAAGTGTTGATACCAAGCCTGTGTGTCATGCAGACAAGCAGAACTAATCAGTCACACTGTAAGAGTGCCTGGATGAATTAGTATCACTGATGTTATGCAAAGGGTCACACTAGATGGTTCTTTGGTATCTTTGGATCTTGATGTTTGTTGCTTGACAACCCTGACTCTGTCCTGCCTCCAGCCTTGATGAGAGGTTTTGGAGTACGTGTATTTGGAAATACCTGAAGTGTAAATAGGCTCAAAAGAGAAATTAAGAGACTTGAAAAAATACTTGAAAAGTTCTAGGGCTTCTGCCTTTTGGAAGTTGGTTCTATGATAATAATTCAGATAAATATGGACTTTCATTACAGATGGGTTGATCAAAATGTGATAATTTTGTTGATACTGCTTTCAGTTTCAGTAATTAATGGGCTTTACGCTCAAGTTGTGACAAGCAGGCATGCAAGCAGCTGGACTGGAGGCCTTACAAAAGAAAGCTAAATATTTGAGAAATTTCCTAATACAGTTTTCAGACTGAGGAGATTTGGAGAAGTCCAGTGACACAATTGGTTGGAAACATTTTCTCACTAAATGATCTCTATTTAAAGAAAAGTTTCCTGTGGAAAAAAAAAAAACCTTACTTTTGCAGATAATTTTTTTAGTTCAGATAAGGAAATGAAAGACCAGATTATTTAGTTTTGGGTTTGTTGAACCTGAATAAAGTGCCTCAGTTTGTTAAACTGGTCAGAAACAGCTCGTGATTAGCCCATTCAATATTATTATTTGTTTTGTTGTGGTAATGTCTCTCGGGATTTTCTGTTCTTCTGACTCATTCCCATTCCATCCTGTGGGGCACATTGATTGTATATAGGAGAGTTAGATGTCCTATTTAAGCAAGAATTGTGATGCAGTGTGGGAGTTCTGTGATGTCTTATGGAAATGTCAACCTTGCAGAGAGCACAGGAAAAGCAGCAAATGTAGGCATCCATAGGTCAGGTGGAAGAGAAATATGCATGCCATGGAACCTTTTCTCAGGAGTATCTGCATTATGGTCTTTATGATCAGCTGGACTATTATTGAGAGAAAAAATAAACCAACAATTTGCCTCCTCTCTACTACTATTACCTTTTCTTTTATCTCCTCTAAGTTCTGGTTTTCTTTTTTATCAGTCATGTTGAACACTAGTAAGATTCTTCATCGAACTTCAGGCACTCATTTTCAGGAAATTACTTGGCATCGTAACAGCTCTTAACATCTGTGACTCTTAAGTTGGAGATAGTTGACTAAAGGGGCTAGGCAGAGTTATAGTTTATTGCAAATAAATTACTTTCTTTTTTTTAAGCTAGGACTTAGTGTTTTGGTTTTTTCCCTTTCCATTATATTTAATCTATTGGAGTATGAGAATAACACAAGGGATAGAATGTGTTTTGTATTACAATATATTTCAGAGGACAGGCCTAAATAGAATGTCCTCATATTTCCAGGAAAAAAAAAAATGTCTTTGTTGGAATAAAGATGTTTTGTTTCATTTTTAGACAGATGCTGATAAACCCTATATGTGGAAATATATAGGCATACCGAGTCACTGTATCCAGCAGGTTCTACACCCGATTTTCCACTCCTAATATAATGTCATATTGATACTTAATTTACTTTCAATTTACTATTCCTGATGATCCTTCCTTTTTTGTGGCCTTTCAGATCAATCTTTATTTAAGTTAATCATTACAGGAAAATATATCAAAGCCTCTCAATATGGAAGAACTCTTCTTTATTGTAAACTGACTCTTTTGGTTTTCATAATTTTCATTTTATTCCCATTCTTTAAAATCTTCTAACTCCACTAGAAACGAAAATTCTGTACTTACCTTTTTAACAGCTGAGAATTTTTTTAACTGAGGTGGATCTCTTTTGACTAACAGACACATGCAGACACAAACTGAATTTGGTTCTAGGTTCTAAATTTTAGGTGTTCATCGTCTCACAAAGGAGGTGGGTAAAAAAAACCCCAACAAAACCTCAAAACCTGTGAGTTTTGATAATTCTGAACTTTTATATCCTGATCAGGATGCTGAATTCCATTATAGTTTTTCCACACAAATTCCCACCACTTATCTGTTAGCAACATATTTTTCTCTCTTATGTTTTTAAAATAGTGATTAGAAAAGAAGTTAGCTACCTATTTGAAATATTAATCTAGCAGAACACAAAAAAAAAATATTATATTTGCATGGAAAATATCTACATGATTTTTTAAATGATCTTATACTAGAATTTTTAAGAAACTGTCTTAGGAGTGACTGTTCAGAATGTTCAGAACTGAAGCATTAAATTACAGCCTGATTTTTCAAAAGTGAAATCAGTGACAATATCCAATGAAATTACAAAAAAGCAGATTTAAGTGCATATCTTTATATGTGTATATTTAAATTTTTCAGTCCAAATCTGCAAAGAATATAAAGAAAAGCCCTATTAGTGATCCTTTAACAGTCCACTACCAAAGCAGTATTAAACTGGTATGCTTTGGTGTCCCTAAGACTTAGTAGATCAATATTAGGTATTTTACATGTAAATCCTTTGCATGCATTTCTATAATAAGGTCAACAGTACCTATTTTGAAATTCCCCATTAATCTGTTTATGGAAATGCACAAATAGCCACTGCATTGAAAATTTCAAACACAAGGCTTTCTTCAGTCTTTTTCCAAATAACTTACATGCTAATTCTTCTGTATTATAGGTGCTTCCTTCTAAGTGCAAAACTTGCCTGTTTAAATAACTGAATCTAAAATGCTCATGTTTAAACCTCAGTATTTTTGCTACTTCTAGCATGGAAGATGGATAAGTTAAAAGTACTAAAAAAAAAATAAATATATTTTAAGGGCTGTACTTCCTGCTGTTTACTATTTTCCTTTTACTGATGAAGTAAATCTGCCAATATTGGTGATGCATGTTTCAGATAATTATAATCACATCCTTTTTGATTTAAGAACAAAGATACTGAAATTATTTCACTTGCAATTACCATACTACTCCTCTCTCCACCTTCTCTTTTTAGGAAACCTTCCAAACAGCCAAACATGAACACTATCAGAATCCAACCTGAGCTGATGACAGCCAGAAGAGGTCCTTCAGTACAAACCCAACTCCTCTAGGGCCAGACTTCCAGGTTCTTTTCACAGATACCACCCTGGACTTGTTGCCATTTCTACTAAATATGAGCATTAAAAGTGCTGATATAAAACCCACTAGAAGCAGTGCCTAATTTTTTATTAGGATTTATAATTATACTGTACCATTTATGCAGGATACTGAGATGAATGAATAAAGACTTATTATCTTAAAACAATCTGATTTTGGATACTTTCAGTTGAAAGACTTATCCTGACAAGTCCTTCCATTTTCTGAAAGGAAGAATTTATTGGTAATTTTCCACTTAGAAACATGTTTGGGTATGGTTTTGTTGGTTGGGTTTTTTGTTGGGTTTTTTTTGGTTTTTTTTTTTTTTTTGGCGGGGGAGAGATGCTGTTTGTTGGGAGGAGTTTGGTTTGTTTCATTTGTTTGTTGGTTTTTTTACTAATTGAGCATTGGCTTGTACAAAACTTCAGAAATTTATGGAGTAAAATTCTGAGTCAATAAAAATGGAAAACATCCCTTGATAAGAAGAAATATTTTATCCTATATAAACTAAATCTGAGTGGGTTTTGTTTTGGTTTTGGTTTGGTTTGTTTTCCTTTATTGTCTCCACAGATATTTTACCTGCATGTCCTAACTTAAATATTTCCCTTGTAGTTTGTTTTAGTCACATTGTACAAAGTTGCAATTCCTTCTACTTACCTGATTGCTAACAGCAGTGCAGACACAGTGTGACAGATACCCCTGAGGGGTGTCAGTCCTCAGAAACATTCCTCATGCATAAGGGCGTGCCTTTTCTTCAATCACCGTCTCAGTAGTTTTGTGTGATCGTGCTAGACAGCGCTGAGGACGTTATTCCACGACAAGGGAAACTGGTGAGAGGGACATGCAGGGACTTCTGCAGTTCTTGTTTTGCCTCCATGTGACAAGAACCTTAACCTTTGCTCAGGTTTTGATATGTACTGTCCTATTCAACAACCAGAAACAAAAGAGAAATTGGCATTTTCACTCTTTCCCTGTTTTCTCTCCTGGTAATGATTGAAATGTATTTAATTCCTCACCTAAGAATGATTCATCTTGTCTCCTTTTTAACTGGTTAGCAGGTAATAAATATTTAATCTCTGAGGTAACTGGCAGTCCTATGGTGATCAGCATAATATAAGAGCCAAGATAGAAAAGAATGAGCGTTTGTAAGCTAGCAGACTAGCGATTTAGAATTTTTTCCTTTTCAGCTTTAAGAAAATCTTGTAACATGTATGGACCATTCTTTTAGGGCAATTTCATGCAGATTATTTTCTCTTTTTCTATATCAATCCTAAATTAATACAGTAGGTGCTCTGCAGCCCGCATGGTTTTGCATTGATCTTGGCCAGCTTGTTTACAGTGTTTTGGCAAGTTGCTGATGTACTTCTCCCTGGGGATAGAGCAGGGGTTAATTGCTGTTAAACTCTCAGTGCCAAGTAATGGTTCAGACTCTGTGCTACATTAAAGATGACACTAATAAGGAAAGAGTGTACTGGGTTGCTCTGTGTTGAAAATTGGAGTTGTGGTGACAGAAACTTGGAGCAGAGCTGATGTAATAGGGAGGCCATAATGTAATTATAACTGCTGAACATGTGTCATAGCAAGTTAAATGATACATTAATGAATCAAAACAGGTGATGGAGTGTTGCTCTTTCAGCAGATAGAGGTGTTTTCAAGATCAGATTGTCATTAATTTAATAATCTGTAAACTGGATATTCTTCAAATTATAAGCAAATCAACTTTAATGTTTGGGGTTTTTTTAGTGTATTACTTGTCCTGTACCAAAGGGGTGAAAAAACAGAAGATGTTGTTCTCAATATAATTTGTTTAGCCCTCTTTTATTCTATCTCTATTATACCAAATACAATATATGTGTACCTAACATGTTTCAGCCAGGTGTGAGCTCTGTTTCCTTGTGCTCTGAGCAGACTGAATGAAAGCCAAGAGGTGCGTAGACATATTAGTATTGAGCCAAGCTAATAAACTTTGCTGAGAGTCAGAATATATTACACCAAATGCGGTCAGTAAATGGCTTCAACTTAGCTTGAACCATGGACAAAACAAGCTCACGCCTGCCCAGAGCAGAAGTAAGCATGTAGTAACAGTGTGAGTTATATTATGTATAAATTCTCTTTGCTATTATGGTTCTGCAGCAAATGAAAAACCATCTGTTACTATTTCTTTGTTTAACTACAGTGTCACAGGTGAAGTTCCTAGTTTTTTATTCTGAAAGCACCTCTGTGTTCAGGAGTTAAATAAAGGTTCCTGTTCCAGATCAAGTGGCAGTCCAAGAGACTACCATACAAATAATACTTGATTGCCTGAATCTGAGCATACCTGTATCTCCAGGAAGTTCTGAGTACTTAAAGAAACCTGAAATATTTTTACAGGTAGCTTTGGTCAAGAAGTTTAAAGAAAAAGGAATATAGTTATTTTTATGAAAAAAACAAAACAAAACAAAACAAAACAAAACACAAAACCTTTCTTGAATATTACAGTCCTCTGATTCCTGCATGTCTAAAACATTCTTTTTATTTCACGTTTGTCTTGTCTTCCATAAGCTTCTCATTTTTCTTCATGCTGTTAAAAAATAAAGCAAAGAATTTTTTTTTTTTAAGTTTCTAGATGAGTCCTTTCCTGAGTTTCTATTAAAATACGGGATTTAAATGCTTAAATTGAGTCTTTTGAAAATGTCACAGTAAGGTTATACTTTGACTTTATTTTTTAATTCTTAATATTTTCTTCTTTAAAAATGAAATTTGGCTGCAGATTCTTTGCTAAATTCTGCTTCTGTATTGTTTTCTTCTTTTCCTTTCTTTTTCATGAAAGTTTTTGGGGTTGAACTCCTTGTGTTTCAAAAAACCTTGGACTTCACCCCATTTTTCACATGTCATACTACTTACAAGAGGCAGCTCTGTTCATCAGCATGTCCTGTCTTGCAGCTCTGTTCTTTGATAGAGCACCTCCTGGAGGCTGAGCACTCTCTCAGGCCTGAGTCTGTGAGTAATATCCAAGGTGTGAGGAACTGTTCACATATTCTTTCTTGGTCTTGCCTTGTCTGCTTCTTCTCCTCTGTGTTTTAATGAAACAGATTATAAAGTGTGCAGTTCAGTGACTTCCTACTACGGCCACCCTGCAAGGATGAACAGAAGGGCATAGCACTTGACTTTAGCAGATTAATTGTGATTTGTAAAGCTGCTTCCAAGTACATTAGCAAGAAAAATTTTTATGCTTTCTACAAAGTTCAACTCTGGCCTAAGAATCATTTGTATTTATTGGAAAAAACCCAAACCCCTTATTTCTCAGAAGCTGTCAGGGAAGTCAAACGTTCCTGAAGGGAGATGTCCAGAGAGCAGACATCACCACTGGGAACAAAAGCAGCATCCTATGTGTCATTTGGCATCCCTGGCCCTTGAAATATTGGCCATTTGCTTCTGTTGGGGAAAGGTAGGAAAACTATTGTTTCCATGGAATGTATTGGAAGTCTTCTGCCTTCATGGTCAAGTCAGAATTTTTTGTAGATGAAATCCCTGATTTTTTTTTTTTTTTTTCCCTGGAGATTTTAGTTCAAGTCAGGTCAATCTTAGTGAAAAGTGAACATTCCTTGTCTCGCATGCATTAAAAAGCTATGGCACATGGTCTCCCAGTACTACATCTTCTCTAGTCATCCTTACTATAGAGTCTTGACACCCCAGCACTTTCATGTCTGGCTGGTCAGTTAACCAGATCTAAGAATCATGGATATTTATTATGGTTGCCAATCTAAGAGTGAATTTCACCTTTGAGAGTCATTGCAAATTTCATTGCCAGCTTTATTTATTGCAATGTAATACTGGAAAAGAATGGCTAAGCACTATAATGCTCAAGATGACATTCTGAAGGAAAATTTGTTACCTTACGAGGGATAAATTGTCTAGAACATTTCATTAAGAAGGTTTTTTGCAATACCCAGAAGTTTTTCATGTTCGGGGTAACACATTGACTCTCCAAGGTGTAAAGTGCCACTTCCTTAGTGGGAGAAAATAGAATAATCCTTTATCATGAAGCAGATCAGATCAAAAATGTTGCACTGCCAACATTGAAATATTCTGTGGGAATATAAGAAATTTGTAGAGATATTGTGGGGAAAAAAGAGTTTTAGTTTTGGAATGGACCATTGAAACTTTTGGTTTTGAAGCAATGTTTTGTGTGAAGATGTATTAGATTTTGGATTGTTAACCATCATCTATGATTTAAAAACTTAAGATTAGACTAAAGCACGTTAATTTTACAGAAACACAGCATGACCCTAAGACAAAGTCAATTTACCTCATAAATTTTTACTTAAATGGAATAAAATAAATGAAGAAACACTCTTTTTCTGACTTTGTAAGAGGCATAATATGAAGAAGAATATGAACCAGAGTTGGAACACATGGGGTGCCATCTAGCAGATTCTGAAAACTTACCTTCAGAAATCTCTCATTCTTGACCCAATTACATTTAGGGACTGTAGTGATAGGACAAGGGGTAATGGGTTCAAACTTAAACAGGGGAAGTTTAGATTGGATATGAGGAAGAAATTCTTCACTGTAAGGCTGGTGAGGCACTGGAATGGGTTGCCCAGGAAAGCTGTGAATGCTCCATTGCTGATGGTGTTCAAGGCCAGGTTGGGTGGCACGGTTTAGTGGAAGGTGTCCCTGCCCATGGCAGGGGGGTTGGAACTTGCTGATCTTAAGGTCCTTTCGCACCTTAACTATTCTATGATTCTATGATACCCTTCCAAAAATTCAGTGACTGTGAGAGATTCATCAGTCTCTGGCCCACCAGTAGGTTGTTATTCATGAAGGAGGAAAGCAGATTCAAAATACTGTGATATGTGATGCAAAAAGGAAATTTCAGGCTTTGAAACAAACTTTAAAGAATCTGGTTTCCATGAAACCTCTTTCTCTGTGTTCAGACACCCACACAAAGCAATATTACACTCTCTGGTACATGTCAAGGATAAATTTCTTTTTACGTCTTTATTATCATGTGGAGGTGCTCCCAAAGCACCATAGTTTTGTATGACATCATAGAAATAAATAAAATGTTTGAGAAAATTACAGTGTCAGCAGGGGTTCTTTCACTGATTTTTATGTCAGATTTTCTGTCCAGTACTGTCCTGGGTTCAGCAGTAGCAGTCATTTTTTCTCCTGCTTAGTAGGCGGTGCAGCGTTGTGTTTTCGACTTTCGACCTGGGAGTAGTGCTGATAACACCAATGTTTATAGTTACAGCTTAAAATGTTTGGTTTGATCAAGGACTTTCTGAGTCTCGTGCTCTGCCAGGGAGAAGGGGAAGCTGGGAGAAAGCAGAGACAAGACACTTAACCCAAACTGGCCAAAGAGGTATTCCATACCACAGCACATCATGCCCAGGATGGAAAAAAATACAGAGGGCAGGAACCCAGAAGAGTTCAGTTCATGGCTCGGTCGTTGAGTGGTGAGTAGTTATATCCTCTTCCCTTGTATTTCCCTTGTCATTATTATAATTGGTGGTAGCAGTAGTGGTTTGTGTTGTACCTTAGTTTCTAAACTGTTCTTATCTCAACCTGTTGGACTTACATTCTTTTGATTCTCCTCCCCATCCCCCCAGGAGTGGGGCAAGAAAGAGGGGGGAGTGAGTGAGCAAACTGGGTGAGTTATAGTGGCTTAAACCATGACAAGTACCTACATAATATAATAGAATGGTAATTTGCATTCATGTTATCTATATATAGACCCTATACTGGCTATTAAACCTAGCTTCACATGTTGCAGGCTTGTAATTCTGTAAGTGTCCCTTATCTACAGCAGACCCTAGATCAATCCTTGTAAAATCAATCTTGCTCTTGAAAATGCCTAGGTTCCTGCCCTAGATATTTGCAGTGCAATTATTTTTTAAAACTAGACAACAGTTGAATTCAAGAACAGGAGACAAAGAAAGATGGAGACCATAGCAGTCTCAGCACAGCTGAGACCTAGCATTTGTCGGGTTGTGTTGGCATCACATAAGTGAGTTTTAACACTATGAAGATGGAGATAGCTTACAGGTGATAATAAGGTACTAAGGTACCCCTTTGAGGCCTGTCTTCATCCTTTCTATGTTTTGAAATCCATATCTTGCTCCTTTCTTGTATACCCTTGCTTTTATACTCTTTGTAGCCTGAGAATGGAAGAAAGAAGAAGAGGTGCCCTTCAAGGTCTATAAGAACTTGTCCCCAGTTACAAGTCAGTGCTACTTTTCAGTGAGGGTTTTTTTTTTGTGTGTATGAGATGAAAAGTAGGGAAAAGAAAAGTGGACGGAGGACAAAAGGCCCCCCAGTAGAGCACTGGAAGAGGATAAGGAGGATTTACCAAGTACCCTGTACCAGTTACCAGTACACTGTAGCAATGATTAGAAAAGTAGGAAGAAAAGTGCAAAAGAAGAGGGTGACTGGGGCAAGTTGGCAAGTTTCAAGAACAGTGTGGTTAACTGCTTCAAAGGAATGTAAAAGTTTAGCAAGGATGGGAAAGGAGGCATTATACTAGCTATCCTGATGGTATTTTTGATGGGATTGTAAAAAATATAATCAGCAAGTTCACACATAAAAGGAGACTGCAGATAGCAACCACAGCCAGAACATTGCCAACTGTGCAATAACAAGAATATTTAGTTAAACACAACTGTTTCTGTTGATTTATGTATTAAATAAAGCTTTATTTCATCCACAAATTTCTGTTTCTTGTATGTCCCTAAATTTGCCATGAGTTTTAAGCACCTTTTGTTTATATCTCTTGGCATGGTCTTCTTTCTGGGCAAGGGCTTCTTTACCTTACTAATTTAGAAAATGCTAGAAACTGTTGCTGAGTTTAAATGAGACACATGCTTACCTTAATCTTTATTTGATATTAAGGCTTCTTCAGTTATTGAAGAACCAGCACGAAAATTACTCTTCTAAATTGCCTATTGAACTTCCACTCTGATGCAAATCCTTTCTAGTCTTTTCTGTATTCTACTCTTTCTAAAACGTCCTTATCAGCCTTTCTCTAGATTTCCCCAAAACTACCACTGCTAAGAGTATATTTATTCTGCCTCCCTTTTCCTTGATTATTTATTATCTTTCTGCTATTTTATCAGAAATATGCATTTACCTTGTAGGACATATACATTGGGACATTTTAGCTGTTTTTTTACTGTGATGACCAAAGGCTGGCCTTTGTAAAATGTATTTCTATCAAATTTGCCTGTGTCATATGCTTTTGAGTAAGGAATGTAAACTTCAATATTATAAAGAGTTCCAAAGTGTTTCCATTGCTACAAATTTTGGTTCATACACTGAGAATTGCACAACACAGAAAATAAAACTGATTTTATTTTGTCTTAAAGTTTTACTAGCGCTTCCTCTTGGCTCACGGTGTAATCATAACGGGTGCCAGTTTCCCACAAATGCAGTTCACTATATGTTGCTGCTTCCAGAGGTAAGTAAACCAGCCTTCCATAATCTAAGTATTGCATGTGGTAAACCTCTGACACCCCAATCCATTAGCATTCTCTTTAGAATCCCCAGTCATAGCATCCTTAACATCTTCTAAGTGGCAGAATTGCACCTTAAAATATAGTATACCTACAATATTTACAGTTTATATATGTTAAACCATACAAGTGTCTGATTTCAGGGAAAAGCAACACGAAGAACATTTCCCTTTCAAGTGACTACAGTTTCATTGCAGCAAGGACTCAGCTAACAGTTTTTTCGTATTAAGGGAGTTATAACTTGCTGGCAGGATCTCGACAGTTGTCTTCAGAATAAGACAATATGCCTTTCCCCTCCCTACCGGGCCTAATTCCCTGGTAACCTTATTGAAAATGTGCATGGGCTACAAAACTAAAGATTAACTGTCCGGGGACCTGCTTCCTGGAGCTTATTTGAAGATTAAATCAAATGGCAGGCAATATATATTTGGTAATTCAGCTTTGTTTCAGACTTTTCCAATCTGGTGGCAAGTATAATAGAAGAACCTGACACTCAAAAGCACTAAACGTGTTTTTCTTTTTTTCCCTTTTTAATTTGAAAATGCCTGGTATTTCTGTCTCTGGCAAAATTAGAATTAATGATTTATTTCCTCATGTCTTAAGATCCTGTTCTTTTATTTTTGAACATGAAGCAAAGTAATTTTAATTACAGCTGATGTGAACGTTTTTTTCTCTTTTTTATGGGATATTATTCTTTCTTCTTATTTTACATAACAAATAGCGGCGGAGTTTAAAGAGAAGCAATAAAATATCTGCTATAGCGATACAGCATTCATTTAAACAGAAAGGGAAATAAGCATATTGGTTTTTAATTCAGTGTTTAGACTGTGTATTAGTTAAACAGATTTCTATTCAACAAATTGGATTGAGATGGATGGAGATGTTATGCTGTTTTAAAAAACTGTATTTAGAAGGCACATTCAAAGACACTGATGTGCGATTTGTCCTAGTAGCAGACATCTGAAGAACAAGTGACATTCTTACACAAAATCTATATTGGTGATGTATTTAATTACAGACTTGATTGAAATTGACAGCTTCAGTGACCTATGAGTGCACTGTTGCTGACTGATGGATGCTTCAAATCTGGTTACTTTTAAACCAATTCACATACTGTTCAATAACATCCTGTCAAGCTGCAAACTACATTTTTGCATGTATATGGACTAGGCAGAGAACATTTTAATTAAAATAGAAATGAATGATATTTAAAAATTGATGTAATTCTTAAAAGTGCAGACATTATGATTTGAATAGGAGATAAAGAATTCCCAGTATTATTCAAGGTGGCTGTATTCCTTAAGAAACATATATTTTACTTTCATACTCACTCATATCAGCCTCAAATCTTTCAACACAGCTTAGTTTTCTAGCCTCTTCTGCACTTACGTGGGCAGTTCGCATTAATAGTTAGACATAGTTATTAAGAAAATCGTGCCTCAGATTTCTGAAAGCATGTGACATCTCTTAAAGGAGACTTTGCAGGCTTTGTAGCCAACTACAGTGCAGAAGCCAAGCTCTCTGGCTCCAAAAGATAACTGAAACAACCACTTTGCTCGGCTTTTCAGGAGAATTCACCATAGTATCAACTGCAACACATTTCCCATGCCTCTATATCAGCATATGCAATGTATAGTGAAATGCAAGTTTGGGGTTAATAAACTGTTCTTTGCACCTCTATCTCCTTTGTTCCCACTTCTTGGTGGTTCTGTGGGGTTGGCTTATGCTTTTCTCAGCCTGTTGAATGGTGACTTCCAATTCTGTGGACAGGTAGATATTTCTTAATAATATATAGAAGCACAGGTTACCTTCTGGAAGAATAACCAACAACATATGAACTTCTGGCTGAAGAGCTCATGTCCCAGCCTGAAGCCAAGTAAATAGCATAAAGGACAAACAGATACCTGAGACGTCAAAATGTCAAGTAGCCTCATACTCACATTCAGTTGATTTGTATCTATATCCTGGCTGTAATGGTAGCAATAAAAAAGTAAACAAGCTTTCCCTCTTCCCAGATTGGTCACAGTGATCAATGTCCTCTTTCTTGCTAAATTATATTGCTGTAACTAAATATGTACATAATTTAAAACAAGCAACATTTAGGTTCCAGGATATGTCAGTTTACCTATCCAGTGAGTTCACTTCTCCACTGAGCGTATTGAGAACTACCTGAACAATCATATGTCTATTGATGATATTTCCATTCTCTGAAAGAACAGCAAAGATAACAATGCCTGTGTGAAACAAATACAGTCTAGATACAAAGCATCAGGCTGAAAAAGAGAATTTTCCGTGAAGACTAAGCTCTTTAAACTATAGGCTTTCTGTCTTTGAAGGTGAATTCTCAGTGTAGCTAGAATTATTAGATTTGTACAGAAGTAACAGAAAATCAGACTCCCAAGAGCTGAAATCTTCATTTAGAGGAAGAGTGAAATGGTTTTTGTTTACAAAAAACACCCAGGATTGATCTAGCCTAATGAAATTTTAAAGAAACATTATAGTAACTTTTGCACAGAAAAAAATTAAAAATACTGCTTTTTCACTTTTCTTCTGTTTCTTTAAAACATTTTTGTATTCTACTTATTTAAGATTTCACATCACCCTGGAATTCATCTTTACACTCTCTACAGGATAAGTAACAGAACATAAAAATTCTGAAAATCTTAAAGTCATTGAGAATTTACCAGTGAAAACAAACTCACCTTCTTACCAATAAGCATTATGAAAATCTTTGAGTGGAAAATAAGTGCAAATAAGAATAATTAGCATAGGTAGTTCAGGGAGTGATAAGCGATGTTACAATACTTTCACAGCTTGTATCAGAACTATAGTTTTATAGCATGGAGCTGCAGTTATAGTCAGGATATCATGATGCTTGTTATGGACTAACCAAAAGACTTATCTAGGTTTTTTTGCGGCTTGCACTGAGCTCTAAATTGTCACTGAGGATAATAGAAATTAGCAGTTAATCTTTACATGCTTTAGTTCATGGTTCATGCACACCTAAGTGAAAACATTGCAATAAGTGCAGGTATAGTTTACAGTGAACAAACCTAATAAAACATGTTCTTAGCAGGAAGAAAAAGGCTACTTTATCTACCAGGTATCTTCTTTTGCAAATTCAGAACAAGTTCTTCCTGCCCAGAAAGCAATTTCTCTGCAGAAGAAATTGAAACTAAACCAACCTGATTACCCAGTGGTGCCTGAGCCATCTTCTTCTTGCCAAGCATAAGGGCTCACAATTCTGCAGAATGGTCCAGGCTGTGGAAATAACCTGGGTTAAAACTAAGCTTTTCCCTAGCCTGGGTCACTGCATGGCTTTATTGACATGCATTGGGCTGAGGGAAAAGTGTAAAGAGAGAACAGCTAAGGATTACAGCAGATTGCTAATGTGTAAATTAGACAGGTGTTTGATCTTCCTTTTCCTTTCATATACATGTGAGGAATCAGTTAACTAAGGTTTTGAAATAATGGGCTCAGCAGACCTATATTAGTATGTTCTGTGATAAGGAGATAAATGGCATTGGTCCCTCTTTAAGCTTCTCTGTGCTCGCCTTCTGCACTTTACTGGTCATCCCTAAACTGTATACCCTCACACCACTGATCTGAGGGTGTCATAAGAGCTGTAATAAGGATAAAAAAGAGGAGAGCAATAAAAATAATGTTATAGTTGCTGTGACCTATATCTAGGAAACATAAATTTTCCTTCCTTTCAGGAAGAGTACATATTGAAGACTGCTAATCCCACATTAAAGTTTTGTACTGTGAAAAAAGAACCAAAAATCCCAGGCTTCTTTTCTCTACGAGGAATATTTGCCTGTATGACCAGGGGTCATGAAATATTACCCACTGTAGAAAAAGAGTGTTCTGCTGAGAACAGAAGATAAATTATATGAGCAGAATTACTGATTTATTTTTGTCCTGCTTTTGAAAACAGCGCACCAGTAGGTTGCTAATCTCTTCTCCCTCATTATGGCTTCTTTTCTGGTCAGCTAACCACTCTCCATGTATGTTGCTTACACGCACAGAGCATGTGGCTTGCATACTTGCTCTGTGAACTGGGAATAGATCAAATCCTTCTAACCCTTTACCTAAGGTGTAGCTGTAGAATGGTTTGAGTCTGAGCATGCTTTCTCTGTTTCCTCATTGTATTAAGTGCTATCCCCAGGACTAATTTTGGCTTGAACTTGGGTCAATTTTATGCAACTTCCTTTGCAATGAAGGCTCCCAATATTTAGATTTCTGTCCACACATGAATGATCCAAGCAGAACAGCTTAGATTGAACAGCTATGCCTCTGATTGCTTAACTAACACTTTGGAGTATAGGACCTCATTTTCACCTATTTATAAATTTTTCAGACTTCAGAAATGTTGGCTGAAATTTTCTGGGTTGAATATATGCCTCAAGCTTAATAGGTTAAAATAGTACAACTGCTTCTAAGCACAAAATTAGAAAAGAAGCTGTAGTTTCCTAATTTTTAAAACTATTATTTGCAACAAGTTTAAAAGAAAACCTGGATAACATCTATGGTTTATTATCTCTGAGTAAACAAGAAAAGTTATAAATTCAAAGCACAGATGTTGCTCTGTCCCCCTCTATGCCTTGCTTCATTTGGTACCAGTCAAGATGTGTGGGGAAAAGCTAGTGGGGTAGCAGGCATACCTCTGGCAAATCCCAGTTTGGTTATCTGATTTGAGAACTGGTGTGATTTTATCACTGAGCCACCAGAGCTTATGAATTATGCAAGTAGTATCTGGCCCTAGAGGGCAGAGTCTGGGCACAAATTGGCATAACTGCTCCACTTTCCCACTTTTTATATAATGTCTTCTGTAACAACAGTACCCTCACACCTTCGTGAGCATTTGAGTATGGGCAGGATGGGCCTTCTTTTGTACCAGGCCAGTCAGAAATTCTATTTTCTGATTTTATTTCCTTGACGGCCAGAAGTTACAGACTGCCTGGATTTCTTGAGCAGGGTGAGTGAACCAGCAGTTTAACTATGAAATTACCTTCTGAATTTTGTTGGATTATAAACTGAGATACACAGCTTTAGTTCATAGTTTTGGAGAGAGTCACTAGATGAGATAGTTGGGTATACTGCTGAAAATTAGTAAAGTTTACAACCAGTAAGGCCTTTTTCCATGATCTTTGGTTTAGGTGTTTGAAACCCCTAGGAAATCTTTCCCCTGAATTAATTTTTACATTTATCTTTTTCTATCTAATCTAACAAAGAAGAGTTAAGGCAATTCTAGCTGCAATAGTCAAATGTTATGTGAAGACCCATTTTTTTTCTCATCAGATTGTCCACTTAGCTGTAAATGTAGTATAAGAATAATCTGTGCACATCAGGAGAAGTATTACAATGAAGTGAATACTACACAAAATTTGAGCTGAATAGCAGACTCAGTGTAATTTTAGTAATTTTTCTTTTCATTCTCAACTTTTTTATTTTCCTCTCCAGCATTTCTGGATAGACATTCCAAGGCCATAATTGTGAATTGGATGCAACAAACAACCATCTGCAGGTCAGAGAAATCCATCCATCAGCATATCAGCAAGTGGACCTAAAATCTTTATTGAATTTTTATTCATGAGAGAAAGAAACCGTTAATTGGTGATTAACATAAGAAGGTAATAATGAACTCAAATCTGTGTAGTACAGTTTTGTTAGTATTCATTTTCTGCAGGCAAGATAAGAAAACAAAATGAAGAAATTATTTTTCATTTGCCAGAAGAGCTTTTTGTGTAGATTACTGATGAAATGCATTTTGAAATCTGATGCATCTGTACACATCCAGATTAATTCTTCTGATGTAGTGAAATATCACAGATATCTCCCAAAAAGGGAGCTTTTTAACAAACTGTAAAATCTATATCAATCGCTGTTTATTCACAATAATTCATAGCCCTGACACTTAATTATGGCTAAATATAATTTCTGACTTGAAATATTTTCAGCACAGCATTCAGCATATTCTCAACTTAAAATGCATTTTTTTGTATTAAAAGTTCAAATACATTAATGGATTTGAGGCTGCCATGAAGATGTCTATATAGTCAGCAATTACTGAGTTTAAAGTATGAAAATAAGTTCAATTTGTATAAAACAGACAACTCTCTGAAAAAAAAGATAATATCTCTTTAAAGTGCTCTTTTTCTGAAAAAGAAAAGCTGAAGTGACATAAAAAAATATATCAATTGCTTGTCCTCTCCTAGTTTAATTTCTTTTTAACTTAAATAAATATTTCTTCGCATTTAGCAACGGTAAAAAAGGCTGTTCTTACTCATTTTGTATGATTAAAAGTACATTAGCAATAGAGATGTATTAATTTACAGATACAGATACTAATTGCTTAAATATTGAGTTCAAAACTAGACAGTAGTAGAGGGAAGAGATAATTGGTTCTTGCTATAGAAAAAAATATAATAAAGAACTTGAAAGTGCTGTCACATTTCACGTAACAAGCAAAATCTCAGAATATTTGAAAAATATTCTGAAAGAAAATGTCTTGGGGCTTTCTTAATGAGAATGAATGTGGCTTGAAAAGATCAAATAATATCCACATATGTCAAATACAGGTTCTAATAACAGTTAGAGATAATGAATAAAATTAAAGTAGGTCATTTTTTGTCATTTAGGATCCAATAGGAGGCATACTTCTTCATAACAGCTTGTTAAAATCTAATTAGAAACATTTGCTGTATTTACAAAAAAAAAAATTCAATATCAAAGTTTTAAAAAAAAATAAAATGAGATATTTTACCATTCTTTAATTCTCTGGTTTGATTTTATTAGCATTTGAGCCGTAAATGGCATGTAAATATGCTAATATTGTAATAACTGGGATAGCTTGAAGTAATATGGCAACTATAAGTAAACTGAAAGGGGAGATGGTTTTTTTCCCTCTCCTCCTGAACGTGGTAGCTTTTAGTAATCCACAACTGCCTATGTATATATGGAAATGAACATACCAAAAAGCCCAGATTGCAGCATTCTTTGGGCACTGACCTGATGTGTCAACTGTAGATACCAAAATTTTACTGAAAATGCACAGAAAAATCATAAGAGAGGAGGGAAGAAAAATAAGGGTGAAGAGTTTAACACAGAAGTGATTACAGAAGAGGTCTTTCAGCTTAGTCAAATTCAGTGTATTTTCACCGTTGGGCTGAATTTGCCAAGTACATGGTGTCCATTCACCTATAACACTGATGCTTAAGAAATACAATAGCTTATCAGGATGTTTGTTTTAGAGATGGGTTTTGCAGTCACCACTATATCCTGCTTTAGAACTGAGAGAAGTGAGAGGTAGAGCTGGTTGGCATTTATGGCTGAATAATTTCCTGATTCAAATTTCTGATTTGTTAAATTAATTTATTTCCAATTGTCAAAAATCTCCACATTCGTTTTTTAAGCTTTGTTCTTGTATCATTTTGAGATTTTCAAGAGAGAAGATCTTGCTTTGCGTAATTTGATGCAAATTTGGGTTCACTTCGCAGAGCCATAGGACAAGGAAGATGTTAACCTAGGCAACATTAAAGGAACAAGTGAAAATAGACCATGCTGGTAAAACAGTGAAAGAATGGCAAGAAAGCAGGACAAGCCCACTTATGAGAACACAAATGGAATGAAAGCAGTAAAAAAATGAAAGCAATTCACTTTTCAAAGTAATACTTGGTAAATGTCTTAAGGTTTAGGGAAACCTTGTAGGCCAGTGGACTGAAGGCACAGCTTGTGAACTGAACAAGGCTGGTACCTACTTACCACAGGACAGGAGGTGAGACATTGTTAGCTACATACGTATTCCCCTGGCATCATTTCTGAGTCAGCGTGATCTCAGGTCAGTTTTTCTGCTGACTGTTCGTTTCCTAACTACTTACAGATGTCCAATACGTTCTTTCGCATCTGCCTTCTCAATCCTCAACACTGCACTGCATCAGAGCTCAAACCACCATGACATGGGTAGAAAAGGACTTCTTGGGTAACTATTATGGAGACACAAAAAACAAGTAAGCAGCATCATATATTATATTTTAAAAAAAATTGTGTTGCTTACATTCTCCATGATATTTTTAAGGTATGGCCTCCTACACTCAACTGCATAATTATAAACTCCTTTAACATTCTTGTCATATTGAACTTCAGTCAAAGGCTCTGAGAAAGATGTTCTTAACCCAGATATGTAGCTTCAGATTTATTGGCAAAACTGTCCTCACAGCCCATGTCTCTGAGAGGGACACCTCCCTTTGGATATTTTTCCCTTCTCTACTGCAGTAAGTGAAGACTACCTATCTCCCCTTTAAAAGCTCCTTATGCTCTCTTCATGACACTTCATTGATAACTTTGTACAAAGATTATTACTTAATGCACGAAACTCTATGTATGAGGAGCTTTAATATATTAAGAATTTCAAGGTACGGCTTGTTACTGAAATTTTTATTACCATTTCAGTCTTTCTGTTCTTTTTTTTCTTTAGCTTTTCTTTTCTCGGTAATTTTCAGTTTGTCTCCCTCGTGGACTTGTTTCCTTTGGCTTTTCTTAACCCTTGATGCATTTCTTCTTCCTGCAATACTTTCTCCTGATGCTCTTTCACTTCATTTTGCCCAATAAGTTTTTAAAGGTGTTATTTATTTGCTTTTTCTTGGCCAAATACAGTTCTTTCAAAATATCTCTGGGTGTTTTTTGTGAAACTATTGATTTTAAGCACCCCAAAGATCAAGTGTGGCTGCCACTTGCAATGTGTTCTTCTCACTGCGGCAGCTCCTCCTTTGAAATGGATGACTGAGTGGGGTATAACTGAAATCATATGCAAGAAGTAAATAATTTCCTCCTGCTTGCTTCTTTGACTAAGTGCTTGGCAAACATCAAGAGATCCTGACAAAGAACCAACTCATCAGCTGGTTCCTGTTTTCTCTTACTTTTTATCTCTTTCTCTGCTTCCCTCTCATAAGCACACATTGTGGATGGTCGTATATTCTCAGCAACACCATGGTGTTAAGTAACCCTTCCCAAGAAATTACCTGGAGGGATGTGTCAAGGTGACCTTTTTCCCCCCTCACGTTTTGAATCTCCTCTGTTGATGTTGCATCTAATCAAATACTTATGATGGCATTGATATGCAAGGAAACCACGGATAACACCTGCTCCTGTTGAAGTCAGTGCTTCCTGCAAAGCAAAGTATTTTGTTTGAACACAAACAAAATCCATGCAGTCATCTGAAGCAATTTGTGATTATCACTCATCATTGGCTCACATTTATGATCCTAATTACTTCCAACTAAGAGTCAGTGCTAAGCCTTCAGAGCAGAGGAGAAAACAAAGACTCTTGGTGTAATTTCTTTAAAGTCCAAGTTAAACTAAGGGTGTTTGACACATCAGTTACTGTTAGCCCTATGACTTACTGTTGGTTTGTCTATTTTTTAACAATTGATCTTTAAAGAGCAGCCTTGAGGTTTGATGAGCCTCAAGACAACCCCTGCTTTTGTGGAGAATTATGGTAATGCCCCTATTTGTATGTATCTTAAAAATTTTTGTGCTGAGAATTGATAAGGTTAAGGCTGAAGATGAATAAAGTCTGTCTGTTCTTCACATAAGAATGGGTACGGCTTCCATTTGTTTATTTTTGAATTAGTCCTGGTAAAAGTGTAGACCACAATGGTAAATGGCTAAATAGAAACAGGTACTTGGGTTTTATAACCCACATCTGCAGGAAGGCTCTTGTAAGTGACAGAACTGGTGGTTTTGCACAGGTACACCTGTGCATGTGTTTGTCTTTATAGATAACCAAAAGCTCTTTAAGAAGTAGCCAATTATTTTTTGACAACCTAACCACAACTTGCTGAAGCTCTAGAACAAAAATGATCCAGCGTGTTCTTTGCATTTTAGTCTACTACAGGGAGTTACAGACTAAATGGACACAGGCAAGTAACATTTTTCCATTTTCATAGAATCATAGAATTCTTAGGGTTGGAAAGGACTTTAAGATCATCTAGTTCCAACACCCCTGCCATTGGCAGGGACACCTCCCACTAAACCGTGCCACTCAAGGCTATGTCCAACCTGGCCTTGAACACTGCCAGTAATGAAGCATTCACAACTTCCCTGGGCAAACCCATTCCAGTGCCTCACCACCCTCACAGTAAAGAACTTCTTCCTCATATCCAATCTAAACTTCCCCTGTTTAAGTCTGAACCCATTACTCCTTGCCCTATCAGTCCCTAATGAAGAGTCACTCCCCAGCATCCCTATACCCCCCTTTCAAATATTGGAAGGCTGCTATAAGGTCTCCACACAGTTTTCTCTTCTCCAGGCTGAACAGCCACAACTTTTCCAGCCAATAACCTTCATATGGGAGGTACTCCAGTCCCCTGATCATCCTCGTGACCCTCCTCTGGACTTTTTCCAACAGTTCCATGTCCTTTTTCTGTTGAGGACCCCAGAACTGCACACAATACTCCAAGTGTGGTCTCACGAGAGCAGAGTAGAGAGGCAAGATCACCTCCCTCGACCTGCTGGTCACACTCCTTTTGATGCAGACCAGGATACGGTTGGCTTTCTGGGCTGCGAGCGTACACTGCTGGCTCATGTTCATTTTCTCATTGACCAACACCCCCAAGTCCTTCTCTGCAGGGCTGCTCTGATTCTCTTCTCTGCCCAACTCGTGGTGTGCCTGGGATTGCTCCCACCCAGGTGTAGAATCTTGCACTCGTCATGGTTAAACTTCATCAGGTTGGCAGCAGCCCACCTCACAAGCATGTCAAGGTCCCTCTGGATGGCATTCCTTCCCTCCAGCATATCAACCGAACCACACAGCTTGGTGTCATCAGCAAGCTTGCTGAGGGAGCCCTCAATCCCACTGTCCATGTCACCAACAAAGATGTTGAACAAGACCGGTCCCAACACCGATCCCTGAGGGACACCACTCGTTACTGGTCTCCAGATGGACTTTGAGCCATTGAGCACAGCCCTTTGCGTGCAGCCGTCCAGCCAGTTCTTTATCCACCAAGTGGTCCTCCTATCAAATTGATGTCTCTCTACCTTAGAGACAAGGATGTTTTGCGGGACAGTGCTGAACAGTTTGCACAATTCCAGGTAGATGACATCAACTGCTCTACCCCTGTCCATCAGTTCCGTAGCCCCATCATAGAAGGCCAGCAGATTGGTCAGGTAGGATTTCCCCTTAGTGAAGCCATGCTGGCTGTCACCAAACACCTTGTTGTTTTTCATGTGCCTTAGCATGTCTTCCAGGAGAATCCACTCCAAGATTTTGCCAGGCACAGAGATGATATTGATTGGTCTGTAGTTCCCCAGCTCATCCTTTTTCCCCCTTCTTGAAAAAGGGGTTATATTTCCCTTTTTCCAGTCATCAAGAACTTCACCTGACTGCCATGATTTTTGGAATATGAAGGACAGTGGCTTAGCAACTTCATTTGCCAGTTCCTTCAGGACTCGTAGATGGATTTCATCAGGTCCCACAGACTTGTACTGATTTTACTTCTACATAGGGTTTTACTGATCCTATGACAACATGAGGAGCAATACAAATGACAAACTGCCAATCAGATGTTTTTACCAGTGCACAAATCGTTGCATTTTGGTCTATTCCCTTCTGAGCTGAAAGGTAGAACACTGATTTTAAAACCAGCACATTTATTTATTTACTCCTTCCCAAGCAACATAAACTGAACTTTAAGTCAAGTCCTCCCAATGACACTGGTCCTTTTATGCCCTTCTATTGTTAATATATTCCTCAAAAGAAGACTTGTATGTTTGAAGATTACTCTCAGACATAATGAAGAAACAACAGAAAGCTTGTTGGCCTAGAAAAGAGCCATTTACATCCATTCATTTATGCATATCCCAATCACATGCTGGTACTGTTTTGTGACATGAATTTCTGTCCCCTTATCCCTGCAGTTATCAGGCACCATATGTAAGTCAGGCATTAAAGCAAGAACATTGCCCACGACACCTAGTTAGTTGGTTAGAGACAAAGTCATTTCTTCTTATCTCAGCAGGAAGCCACACTACTTTGAGCCCAAAGCTTCTTGGTTCCATTTCTTCCTGGAATTGATTCCTTATAAATATGAATTACTCTTCATTTGATCTTTTCTTGTTTGTGGGCAGGGCAGCAGTGCCCCACAGTTCTGTATGTGGAGGATCCCTATGGTTTCTTTTTGGAAACCAAAAAATAGTGATTCATTGTTTCAATACATGTTTCTGGAGAGTGAACTTTATTTGATGCAGCCCCATTGGAATGAGAACTTAAAACTTTAGAGAAGCAAAGGGACAAATAAGGCAGATATGCATTCAACCCCTTTCATCCTGTAGAAATCCATCACAGACCTCAAGGAATTTCAATTTTAAAATGGTAGATCTCTGTTACTTGATCTGGGGTCCTGTTCTGTGAGTCATCATTGCACTGTCATTCTCCAGTTATGTAGGATTAGAAAGGAGGTAAACAGAGCTTTAAAACTGATGAAATTTATGTAAGTGTAAGATAGGTCCTACTTCTAATTTATCAAGGAGAAATGAAACCATTATTTGCTCTTCCTGTGATAGGGATCAAGCCATTATCTTCCATGGGTTTAAGAATAAGAAAGACTGACACAACCCCTGGTCACTGTTTTGTATCATAGGAAATTAATTTGCACCTTTGGCAATTATTTTTATTCTAGATAGAGTGTATGTGTGAGCATACATGTGAAACTATTCTTTGTTTCTCAGTGATGTGTCACTGAAGTGCTCATATGCATCATCTTATAAATGCAATCCCTTTTAATTTTTAAGCTATTATAATATCACAGCATGTCTGAGGTTGGAAGACACTTCCGGAGATCCAGTCCAACCACCCTGCACAGTCAGACTGTTCAGTTGAGTTTTGAGCATCTCCAGAGATGGAGGGTCTCCAGCCTCCCTGGGCAACCTCTTACTGTGTCAAATCACTCATACAATTTTCGTCTTATGTTTAAATGGAATTTAATGTAGTTCAGTTTGTACCCATTGACTCTTGGCCTGTTCTGGGTACCACAGACAATACTGCGGTTACTTACTTTACTCCCTCTGCCCCGCCATATGTTTATATGCATTTACTTTCTTTTTCAATGCTCTAGGCTGCACCTTTCTTAAACTTGTAGAAGGTGATCCTTCAGAATCAAACAGCTCTCCTGGACCTCCGTTAGCTGGCAATATCACAAAGGATTCTTCCAATCAGATCCCTGAATAGGGTAAAGCTTGCCTCTATTTTAAATTGCCACCCCTCCTTTCGTGAACCTGAACTCCACCACCTTGTAACCCCTGCAACCCAAGATGCCTTTGACCTTCACATCACTGACCAGTGCATTTTTATTTTTAAGTATGAGGTTCATCAGCATTTCCTCTCTGGTTCCTCAATCACCTGTGTCTAGAGACACAGTGTGCTCCAGAAACCTCCTGAATTGCTTGAGCCTTGTCATACTCAAGCATGTTGCCCTTCTAGTGGATCTGGACTACGTATGATCTATTGCTGACTGTATAATGAGAGTCAAGTTTGCCAACACAGTCACTCTTATCTAAGAATTTGCTGCTCTATAAAGTGCTTTGAGATACCTTGAGCATGAAATGCCATATATCTAAAAAAGTCTATTCTACATTGTATAGTGCCCAAGCTGTGCCAATATATATTCAGTGTTCTGTGTGATGGGAAGAAAACAGGAAGTGGAAGAGGACTTACACTGCATTACACTAGCCTTTCTTTCTTCACTACACAACTATATTCTGATGTTTGACGCTCTTTAAATTGTTTCAGTAGAATTATAATTTTGTAATAAAACATGGCAAGGAATTCCTTTTAAGTAACAGGGCTTGAAGGACTGATATCAAAGTAGCAGTTTATTTTTTCTTGAGCTAAAGATAAAAGCCATATTTTACGTTTTGGCTTCATGTGTGAAGTATTTATTGGACAACCAAAATTTTTCAAAGATGATGTTGAGTATATCTTTTTACTATTCCAGCATACTGCTAAGGTTTGGAAGAAAGTGTTTCTGGTTAAAGGGCTGATGCCTCATGGATAGCTGCAGACTTCAAGCTACTCTCTCAGTGCATTTGATCTCTCAAATCACTTTTTTGTGGTTTATTAAAATGGAATTATGTTCATTTTCTCTGAGTCTTAAGTCTGTTACTGGCTCTTCAGAGGTGTGCTGTGGGTGCCAGACTGTAGACATATGGGACGCATGTTCTGCAAGCCTATCTGGTTAGCATCCCTTGGTTGAAAACACAGATGAGAACACAAGATCTGTCACACTCCATAAAAGAATATATGGCCATAAAGTAGAATATTTTTGCATGAAACTTGATTTTGAGAAGCTTTTGTAATATCTTGATAAATTCAAATTAAGAGTGGCTAAATTCAACTATAATGCTCTTTCAGAATTTCAAAATATGCGCGATTAAGTGAACCTCAATAAATAACATGACCCTCTTGAGGATGAAACTTGGCTGGAAAACTATTCAGATCTGGCATAATATTTTGGCATTAATGTTTCTGGCAAGGCTAGAATCAGGATATGCAAAATGCAGCAAAGTTCCAAAATAAGAAGAAAAGTAACTTTTTCAAGTAAGTTACTTTGTGTGAATGTCGTTGTTTAGACCGTAAATCAGACACGCAGTTTGCTACATGGAGAATCGAAAGAATGCAACTCCCACAGGTTGAGATAAGAACAGTTTAGTAACTAAGGT
>JAOEHY010047817.1:15906-27923 GCA_025447955.1 Psilopsiagon aurifrons | reverse complement strand
CCAGGTTGGGCAGAGAAGAGATTCAGAGCAGCCCTGTGGAGAAGGACTTGGGGGTGTTGGTCAATGGAAAAATGAACGTGAGCCTGCAGTGCTCTCTTGCAGCCCAGAAAGCCAACTGTATCCTGGGCTGCATCAAAAGGTCTAGGGAATCATATCAAATGTCTGGCTTTGCCTTTTCCCTATGTCTGATCAGTCATACCTGGAAATAACCAAGGATTTGAAATTTCCAGTGTTCTCAAGAGATGGAAGATTTGAGAGCTTGTAGCTGCCTTCTGCTTAGATCTCTATTTATGTAATCTTTGCTTCTTTCAAGGAGTGAGAAAGCACTAAAATATATGCCCACTCATGTTGTTGTAGGTGGTATCTGTGGCACACCAATAACGACAAGCTTTACTTTAATTTTGTGTTTTCTCATTTGTTTAAGTTTTGTGTGTGGTAGCGTGGCTTGCATAAGAGTGAAATTATATTTGATTTTCAAAAGGCACCTGGAAGGGCAGTCTGAGTTTACATTTGAGATCTCAGGTGCTTTTGTGAGGCTTAAGGATGCATAAGGAAGGCAGTCAGGTGCAGCGCTGCCCAGTTCACATAGGAAGACATGATAAAATGGCAAGTGGCATTAGCACAGGAAATTTAGGAATATGTAATGAGTGATGCAGACTCTAGTGTTCAGGCTAGCTGGATCTTAGCACTTAAACTGCTAGCTGTCTGACATCTTTTCCTGTAGCTTCTATCAAAATCCTAAAAATACATGCTGTGTATATTCCTTGGCATCTAGACATACCCTCGCAGACTCCTCTGTGCTATGTGAAAGATGACTGACAATATAATACAGCAATTGGAAGTCCATCATTTGTGTCCAAAACTGGAACATGAACATTGATAACAGATGGAGATGAGTAAAGAGGAAGGTGGAGACTGTGACCTTGAGAAGGGGTTTAAGAGGGAGCAGGGCATGCCTGGGCATCTCCAGGCTGGTAAGCTGGGGATGTTAAGCAATGTCTAGGTCCATGTTCTAGGCCCAAGATTAACAACCTCCTCCCTGTCCCCAGACAGCAACTGCTGTTTGCAAGAAGCAAGAAATTCCACTTCTTCTTTCTGAGCACTTTTTTATCTGCCATTCTCCTGTTTCCCCTTCCCTGTGCAAATAGCAGCGGACTTGCCTCCAAGCACAGGAGGCATTTGGATGTTTGGCAGACAGCTGCTTGCATGGGTGTCCTGCCTTCTTGTGCATCCCATGAGCATGATGTAGTGGTGAGATCATACTGGAGTAAACCACTTTCTCATGGAAGATTTCAAAGCTGAGTGACATCTTTCACAGGCCTGGATTGGAATGGAGTAAGTCTGCTGTAGCAGCTGCAGGTAGAAATTGAGTAGCAGATGTGTCTGACCAAGTACAAATCATTCTGAAGTCATTGGCAGTACACACAGAGCTTTGAGAGTCAGCAAGCACTAGATGATGCAGCTAAGATCCTAGCTGGATGAACTCAGGTGAAAATATTGGAAACTGGAGGGAGACAGCAGAGCAACAGAGCAGATGCGGAAGTGATGTTTAAACACTTGCATTGGGGCTCTATGGAATGCTGCACATCAGTATTACCTTTGTGTTAACATTTTAAACTTAATATTATAAAATTTTAGTTGGAGAACAATTATTCCAAGTGCTTCTCTGAGCACTTCTTCCTGTATTATAAACTCTGCAGGTCTAGAAGGCATGAAAAATGCTGTGAAATATGTCTGACCTTGCCACAGCAGCCTCTAAGTCCTCATGAAGACGCTCAATTGCTATCTATGTGTGAAATTCCAGTAGAAGAATGCTATTTCAGAAATTCTTAATCATTTCTATTAATCACACAATATGCATTGAGACTAACAGGAGCCAAAAATGATGTTTGCTATTTAACTTTGAAAGTCTCTATATCTGCAATTCCGGTTGTTGCTAAATGTTACATCTGGGGATGTAACTGTCTCCTAGATTTCTCGCTGGATTTCTGTGTTGGTAATGCCACAAAATGCAGAACCTTAATGTGTTGTATTTAGTGAATTTCCTCCCTGGAGAAACATCCTCTTGTGCCTAATCACTCATTTCAGCCTGAGAGAGGCTGCTTTTATTCAACACAAACAGTTTTGAATCTTATTGACCTGGAGAATTCTGGCATTGTGTCCAGAACCAGGACACACTGGAACATGCGGGTTGCAATTGTGTGGAAAGCTGGCAGATGCCTTGGAGCTCCCAGGGCTGTCCAGCACTGAGTGGCTCTGTACAAGGCCCAGTGCTGAGTGGAATCTGTGCAAGATTTGGCTGGAGCCATCAAAAGCCTTTATAATTCAGAGAAGCATTTTGAAAGTAATTATAGGGTTTCCTTAGTATGTTAAAGCCCTCACAGTTTAAGTTGAATCTGGTTTTCTCTGTTTCACCTGTTGTTGAAACTTATAAACCTTTACCAAATATGCAAAGGCTAAAACTGAAATTGGGAGAACCAGGAATAGCTTTTTGGATGAGCTGAACTACTGTGTATCATAAACTTCCAAACCCCATTGAGCTTGCCTAGCCTGCTTATTGCAGTAGAGCATATTAGCACACGAAGTACCAGGCTAAATTCCTGTGTATTTAGAATTTTGAACTTTAACCTAAATTTGTTTGGTATTACCAACTAAGTTTGCTTAAATTGTTTTCCACAGTGCTTCCAAGAGTGAGAGCCATTGACAGAAAAGGTAAAATGGGATCACAGATTCAGACTGTAAGAAATATGAGTGTCATCAGGTACAACAGCTGAATAAAGTGTGGCTAATTCAAAGTTAGAGGAAGATATTAGGGCCTTGTCTAATCAATTTTCTATCTAAGTTTTAATCAATTTTCAGTCCATTGATGGAGATTACAGAACCCCTCTGGAAAACCTGTTCCAGTGCTAAGTCACTCTTATTGAAAGGTTTTTTTTCACTCTTGTGTCCAGTTGGAATTTCCCAAGTAGCAGCCTGTGATTGTTTTACCAAGACTAGCTAGTGATTTGACTAGCGTAAAAACACTTCCATACGTAAGTTAGATTGGCTTTCATGCTTTTATAGTTTATATATAAATATAAAAAATTGGGAACTATACATAGTGTATATATATTCTAACATAAGGTTTCGGCAATGCTAGTTACAATAGCCAGACATTATGTAACTGTTAATACACTTGTATGTAATTTAGTTTTTCCTGTAATGAGGAATTGAGGCACAGACGTGATAGTTGCTTTTCCTGGGTGCATAAGATGTCTACAATATACTGAAAGAAAAACCAAGTATTTGTGGCTTACACTTTAAGAGCATTTATTCTCCATATTGGGGGCTGAGAAAACAAAGTCATCAGGTTCCTTTATCTGACTCAAAATTCTTAAAGGGTTGAAAGAACAATATTTGTTACTGTGGGGGGTTTAATTATTCACCTAAAATGAACTACTTAATTGAAGAATTCTAGTAAAGAACAGTTCTATTCTTAAAATCTTTCTTGCTCTTACTTTTTTCAGTTTTAAAGATAAAAGAGCTCTGTTGCTGGTGGGATAAAAGCTACGAAAATTACATTCTTGCCATTCTGAAGAAAATATTTCTTGTCACAGAATTTATAGATAAAATGCAGCTCTAACTTTGTAATAATTGATAATGAATGCTCCTTTTATGAGCTGTTAGAATTGGTAATACAGACAGTATGTCTGCACTGAAAATATATTAGTATTTCTAAATAAAAATCCGGATCCACATCAGGACTTGAATAAAGATTTCACTGTTTTTCCTTATCACCTTTTATCCTTGCTGAGATCTGTAAAACTGCTAAGGAGTTTTTGCACACATTGTCAAACTATTTTATCCAGTATTTCCAGTATTTTATCAATTGTGACCATGGTTCCTGTGTTGTGTCCCAGTAGTAAGTGGTTCTAATTCTGAAGTCTCATTTGATGCAATGATCTAGCACCTCTGGTGCTTGTGGGTCCACTTTTAATTCCCTGATAGGCTGCCTATGATTGCTGCATGTAGTAGGCAAATATTTTGTGGTTTTATGGGTAGAGCTGTATTTAATTTTTATAAAAGGTATGTGACCAAGAGCCGATACTACTGTATACTTCTAGCAGCAATGAGTATTATTTTGGTCTTTATAGTGGTTGTCTTTTTTGTATGTAAGGATTTCACTGAGTCCAGTGTCTAAGAACAGAGTTGCAAGATCTGTGATCTTTTTTTGTCTGGGAGGGTTACCATGGATGAAAGGTAGTAAAAACGCAGTTTGTTACTGACTCAACACAGTCCTTATGAATTTGTCTTCTTCCATTCCTCACAGCATCAGCTTTTCATTAGTACCCATTTGTCTTTTAGCAGTTTGCTTCTCAGCATGTCCTGCTACAGACATTCCAGTTATTCCATGGATCTAGGAATTGTGGCCACTGTATGGGGTTCTGCAGTTGTAAATCTGTAGGAATTCCACATCTCTATTTTAGCTGTAGTGTTCTTGATTACCCTGGGCTCTGGTGTTCATCTGCATAACGGTTATAGGAATGTCAAAGATTACCCCACTTGGCAGTAGAAATGATAGAATTTGTTTAATTAACAAAGTATCAACCTTATAAAATTTGGCACCTTGAAATGCTGAGTACTTGTTAAATTGGGAAGGAGGAAGTAACTGTTCAAATTTTTCTATGCATAAATCTCAAGTGAGAGCCATACAACTTACAGAACTGCAATAAAACTCATTAAGATAGACTTGCACTGTTCAGAAATACACCTGTTCAAATTCTGTGTTCTAAGTAACCAACCTAAGAATTGCAGATAATCTGTAAAATGCGATTTTCATTGATTTTTTTCATTTTGTTTTTAATAGCCATCCCTGTTCTATTCCAGACCTTTTGACTCAGTGTACCACTCAATTATTTTCACAGTGGAGATCTATTGAAAATCCAACCAGTTTATTTTTCTGACTTTATTACAATAAGAGAAAATAATTTAAATGATAGAGATGAACAGTGCCACCTCAGGGACTCGTATGATTTATATTGAAGCAAGAAAGTGGGCTACATAAAGGTAGATAATTGCAGTGGAAAGGATGGGCATGTGCCTTGTATTCATGTCTTGTCTTATTTCCAAAGTGAAATAGTTTGGATGTGCTTAAGCAAATCAAATCACTGAAGTCTTTATTGCTATTATTTATTCTGATCTAGGTAGTCACAGTTTGTCTCTGCAAAATGCAATAGCTATAAAATACTCAATGAAGTATTTGCTTCTTGGCAGTAGATGGCTACAAATGTGATGGATTAAGCAAAGCGTAGCTGGCATCCAGTGAAACACAAGGAAGAGCTTCCTAGAATACAAAGCTGTTCTTATAAGCTCTTTAAATCAGCTATATGATGGATATCCCATGTGGCCCATGCCAAAGGGAAGGGTGAGCTGGCCAAGTGCAGCACATCCCTCTGAAGGGTGGAATAGATGGATGTTCAGTGACTGAAATAATTTCACTTGTGCTTTTCAACTGAGCCACTCAGGCTGGCGCTGTACCTCCCAAGCTGGAGTCTTCCCTCTTCGGGGTTAACTACAAGTGGCTCTGCATGGCTGTATGTGCCTGCTAGGCTGGTGACAGCAGCATATGATGTCATGAGTTTGTTAATATACCAGGACAATCTTAGCTCTTTAATTTATCCTGGAATGCAGCAGAGCATTGCTATTTATGTTAGACTAGTGTAGAATTCAAATATGCAGGTCTAGAAGATTGTGTCTGGAATACAAAATTCTCTTGGAATACACACATCCTGAAGCTTAACTCTCAGTTGTGTTGTGCCTGCTGATCTCTCCTAATGATTTTCTTTCCAAATACCTTGTTCAATTTAATCTCCCCCCCCCATCCCTTCTTCCCTCCTATTTTACTTATACAGTGTTGTGTATTCTTGAACCATCTTAAAAATAGAACTTGAGGGTTTCTTCTGGTCTATTGAGCCTTTAAAGATGTTTCTGGTGTTGCTAAGCCTACATTTCCCCAAAATTTCAGTCCAGAAACCGTTGATCTTGGAGGAAAGCCCTTTGAGCTGAAGGGTAAATTTCCCCTCTATATTGCAAGAATACTGTTCTGTCTGTAATACAGTGAAGGCTATGAAAGAAATCATGTCATCACAGGGTAGCTTTATGGGTAAGTAAAAACCCCAGGGGCCTGTGTGTTCCTTAGGGGAAAAGAAAATAAAATTGTCTTGTAAAAGTCTTGAGAAAAGAGAAGTGAAATCTGTATGTGGAGAAGGAAGTAGTAATAATGTGTTCACAGAATTGTCTCTAAATGGATTTCTAGTGAGCTCTCTGATCTTTATGAACAGTGACATGAAGGGAAAAGCTTCCGACTTCACAGTGTGTAGAACGAATCTGTCAGTTTTTAAATGACTGTCTCATAAAATTGCACGGTGGCATGGAACAAAATAGGCTTATGGTAGGCGGTTGCCTCTAGAAAATACAGCTCTGAATGCTGGCAAGGGTAGAGTTGGCAGAAACTACACCACGATTTGTCTTTTCGCGAGCGGAGTGGGGGTGACCAATAAACCCGCCTTCCCGGGGGCCGCTCGCTGCGATAGCGCTCGGAGGCTCTGGCGGAGCAGCCGCGCCCTCTGCAGGGCACGGCCGGAGCTGCGCCGCCCGGCCCGTGCTGCGCGTCCCGGGGAGACGCGGGCGGCGGGGAGGAGAAGCAGGTCTGACACAGCGCTACAGAATCTTGCTTGCCACCCTCTCCTCCTTCATGTTCTCTTTGCTGGTTTTGCTTTAAAATGTTTCTCCTAATCTTCTGAGGTTGTGTTTTTGTGTCTTCTGAATTCATGTATTTTACTGGCCTGACCTCTTGTGAGTAGAATCATAGAATAGTTAGGGTTGGAAAGGACCTTAAGATCATCTAGTTCCACCCCCCCCTGCAATGGGAAGGGACACCTCACACTAAACCATGCCACCCAAGGCTCTGTGCAACCTGGCCTTGAACACTGCCAGTGATGGAGCATTAACAGCTTCCCTGGGCAACACATTCCAGTGCCTCATCACCCTTACACTAATGAATTTCTTCTCATATCCAATCTAAACTTCCCCTGTTTAAGTTTGAAGCCGTTACCCCTTGTCCTATCACTACAGTTCCTAATGAAGAGTCCATCCCCAGCATCCCTATAGGCCCCCTTCAGATATCGGAAGGCTGCTATGAGGTCTTCATGCAGCCTTCTCTTCTCCAGGCTGAGCAGCCCCAACTTTCTCATTCTAGTGAGTGTCCATAGACTGGCTTCTAAATTCTTCGAGCTTGCTTCCTATTTTTTCAGCTTCTGCAGTGCTCTGAGGTAAGATTTTGCTCACCTGATCTATGGGATTTGGAATATGAAGGAGGACAATGAAATAGTAGAGAAAGAAAAAGGCAAAAAAGGGACAAGTGAGAATTCTGATAGGAATGAGAAACAAGGAAATAACAGAAACAAAACATGGAAATGAAAGGAAAGAGGGAGGCTGGATGATTACTTTTCTGGGCTGCAGGACCAGGCTCCAAATTATTAGGAGATTTTTTTATCTGTAGTACAGTTTCAGAAGATCCAAAGAGGCTTAAGAGCTAAGTAGCACTAACTTTCTAAAGGTTTAAGACGACACGAGTGTTTTTAAGCAATTCTACTCTTGTTCACCTTTTGAACTGGAAGTGTGTGGGCAGATCCCATCATGCCTGAGCACACTGAGATAAATTAAGGGTTTGACCTAGGTAATTACTGATATGATATGAGGGTGTAAATTGAGTGCAGTTAGTCATTCTAGAGCTGCTCAGATGCTTCTGGAGATCTGAATCTGAAGATGAATTCCAGAAAGGTTCAGAAGGAGATCTCATGAAATATATGTTCCAAAACCATTCTAGTAGCTAATGTACTGTAAACAGAAACTTGCAGATCTTAGTGTCTGGGGAGAGGTAGTCAGTTTACTATTTGACGTATGACTGCAACAACAAGTCAGGCAGGGATCTGTAGTATTTCTCACTAATTGTCCCATAGTTCTGGGAGCTATAGATTTCAGTCCGTAAGGATAATTGCTTATGTCACAATGAAAGATCACCACCAAAGAAGTATTTCATTCCTTATATAGTCAATTAATATATAACCTAAAATACTATTGTTTCAACATGATAATGGGGTTCCAGGGAAGAATTGCAACTCTTTATTACAATAAGAAAATTGTTAGAAAATATTTTAATAAGAGGTTCATAAAAAAGCTCTGCAACTTACTTTCCCTTCTAAATAAAACGCTGCTCAATCAAAGAGAGTGTTTGCCTAGCTGAGTTATGGGACTGATCAACCTCACTGGCAACTTTCATCTGGCTTCACTCAACAACTCCTGAGTTGAGCTGCCCAGCTGTGAAGCTCCTACCTGGGTGATGTAACTCCCAGATGCAGTGAGTGCCTGCCCTGGTGGATGGGATGAGGCTGCAGAGTGAGATTTACCTAGAATACAACTCTTCATTATCTTTCAGTTTATTGAAGAGGCACCATTAAAAGGTCCTTTAACCTCTGGCTTGTGGCTCAGACTGGGACATCAAAGTAAGTACCTCTCTTTTTCTAAAAATGACAGTTTGTGTTTCAGTACTACATGCTTTCCAGCCTCCTCCTGCACCTTTGGGAGCTGCTACAGCGTGGGATGCTGACTGATGTTAATGTCATCCTCAGCTCCTAATCCAACTGGGACAATTACACTGTGCTGAAGAATTATGATTTGGTTGTGATTATCTGAAGGAATCAAAGGCTGCAGAATGTTAGAGTCTCCTGAGAAGCAACAATTTTGGATACTTGGCCATCAGGCTATCTTAGGAAAAAACTTGAATTACAAAGCCACTTTAATACTAGAGGTGTATGTGTCTTTGATCTGGCTAATTTCATTTGCCAAAGCCTTTCAAGTAAGGCCAACTGCTCTCTGGTGTAACAGCAGTTCCTCTCAGTTTGGTGTTATCTACAATGCTAAACAACTTATTCTGAATTTTAAGCAGAAATAACTGAAATCCTTCAGTCACAATTTCAATTGCAGAAAGAAAAAAGATTTTAACGATAATAACAAGGTTTGTCTTGGACTGCTTCTGTCTCTGCCTTTCTGGGTGGTGCTGCTTTATGTGGCATCTCAAATACTGAGGAAAGGATATGGCAGGGTGTAGCAGACTTGTCTTCTGCCAGTTCTTGGGTTCAGTGGTGTAGCTCAGGCAAAGGAAGCTTCCTGACTTCTTACTTGAGCATGACAAATTAAACACATGCTGCTGCCTGTGTGGCAATACCTGCAGTCTCATATAGGAAGGAAGGAGAAGAGACCATAAAAATACATCACAAAAACCAGAACTGGAATTTCCTTTATCTCAGTTTCTGTCTTGGCATTGATTGATATTACTGGGCTATTTTCACATGCTCCCACAACAGGTAAATATAGTAAGTGCAGAATGCGAACAACAAGATGTTTGGTGAGACTGATGGTATAACTTGCATTTCTCTCTTATGAGGCATAGCTTTGCAATTGTTTGATTTAGTCATTAAGATTTAATGTTTCAAACTTTTTTTTTCTTCCTGAGATCCTTTCTAATGTAATATATAACTGTACTGTTGGGTGTAGTTACAGTACTTTTGTTATTGTTCCCTGCTCTTTGTCCCATTTGCCCCTCCTCTCCTTCTTGTTGAACTTGTATTTTTTGCTATTGCTACAAAATGACATCAATCAGAGTCTCATTTCTAGTTGCAGGGAGTAAAAAGTACATAAAAAGGCAGTTTATGAAGTGGATTTGTGTTAGCATGATAAGGCAGCTGTAGCTATTATATGAAATTATTTCTTGTGGAATGTCCTTGTAATTGTTTCTAATCTTTTATTAACTGCTTGTTTTGGCCTTTTTGCTTGTTATAAACTTTGGTGTAAAGAATCACTGGAGCAGACCCTGTGCTCCTCACACTGCTGCTAGAGATGTTTCATGCTTTTATTATGTTTTGTAGCTAGATTTACTTGCAAACACACTCAAAAAGCATACTCCAATGTGGTTAATGCTATATGGCTGACTTTTGCATTTTTCTTTCTGCAGTTCCCAGCATATGACCTTAGCCCTTCTCCCCAGAGGGAGTGCGTTTGTAATTATAAGGGGAGTAAGGGTTTTCTATTTACAGGTTTGGGGATTTTTTGTTTATTTCTGTTTGTTTTTTGTTTTTTTGTTTTGTTTTTTTTTTTTTAAGAAGTGGAAATGATGAACAAATCTCAGCTCGAAGTACATTTAAATCCCTTCTATCTGCAAACCTTTGAAATTGTTCAGTACTTTTAAAATAGAGTGTCAGCCTGCTGTCAGGACATGATATAGAATGGGAAATTGCTGTCTCTACGCCTCTGCTCTCAATTGTATTGGGCAAGTTTTCTTACTCAAGATGTTACTTCTGAAATAAAGTTAATCATAGGCCTATTCTGCACCTTTTTCAAATAGAGTTAAAAGTACATTAGAGGACAGGATTGTTTGTAATCCTGTTCATAGAAGAAAAATATAGCATCCATCAGCACCCTCCTTTTTGGTTCTACCTCAGGCCCTTAGTGGTCATCTTTTACCAAAAGTAAATTTTGATTGAATGTTTCCACAAACAGATGTCTCTCTAATCTTTTCTATTTGTTTTGGTCCTACCTGCACTTGCTTGGGGGTTCCTCATGGGTCCAGTTCCATGGCTGCTAGAGTAACTGAAAAACCACCCTCAAACTATTAAGGTCTCTGGTCACCTGTCACTGTTTCCTTTGTCAGGAAGAATTTTTTCTCACAACCATCGGGTATACTAGCCTATTTACCTCCTTATTTCATGATTTACATCATTTATTTTATGATCCATAAAGCTTTCTCCTCTAAACCTTTTCTGTGCTGACTCCATCTAACGCTGCTTCAGTGTTTTCTCATAGCTGGTATTACACCTTCAGGGTTAGTTTAATCTTCCTCTAAGGCTGAAACCTGAACCTTGGCAGGAGCTTCTAGGAAAGTTCTTAGGAAATGATAATTTGATTACCTAACTGAGCCCAAACTAAAGCCCACTGAAGGTATGAAAACTCTGCCTATTGACTTGAATGTCCCTTGGAGAAGGGTTTCATGTTCGAACATGGTGATGTGAGGGAAATCCTGTTGTAGGTATAATTTTGATACTGGTTTGTATGTTGTATAACTTTTTTACTTTTAATCAGAAACATCTTTTAAAATCTGTAATAATGAAATGGTGTATACTGTATAGATAATTCAGAGTGTTTGGAAATACATGGTCTTTTTAAATCGTAAAATTTCGTACAGCTAATTGCTGTTTATCCATGTCTGACATTTAATAGAATCATAGAATAGTTAGGGTTGGAAAGGACCTTAAAATCATCTAGTTCTAACCCCCCTGCCATGACAGGGACACCTCACACTGAACCATGCCACCCAAGACTGTCCAACCCTTCCTTGAACACTGCCAGCAATGGAGCATTCACAACTTCTCTGGCCAACACATTCCAGTGCCTCACCATCCTCACACTAAACAATTTCTTCCTCATATCCAATCTAAATGATGTGGCTGGTGAAAGTTCCCCAAACCATATGCACCATCTCTGTGGAAACTGGCACTCTGAAAGATACCATGTCTACAGGAATTTCCTAGGGAATACTGGGAATATTTTTGTAGACAAGTGGGCTGAAGAATTTCTGTGTTCTACTTGTTTTCTGCAAGCAGTGTGCTGCACTTAAGCCTAGAGCTGCAGCTGCTTGTGAATATTTGTCAACAGAGATAAAATGTACCACTCTTCACTTTCATTTCCATTCCCATATATTTCAGAATCAAGTGCTGTCTGCTAAAGATGTTTGTTATTCTCATTATTTCAAATCTAAAACATTCAGCACATTTATTACTGGAGGTTGCAACTGAAGCAATATTCAGTGGCTTATGGAGTGTGTGAAGAGTAAGAATTCTTCTGAATACTGATACTTGGGTTAGCATGAATTGCTTCTTTATCAAAATTGCTTCTTTATAAAAATCAGCCTTCTCCCCCCCCCT
>JAOEHY010047817.1:0-11269 GCA_025447955.1 Psilopsiagon aurifrons | reverse complement strand
GGTCTTTGCAGGGCAGCTCTATAAATTCACTAAATATACGATCGTAACACCTCTGTGTTTCAGGGAAGCAGAGTGGCGAAGCAGAACTGCCAAAACACAGGCTGTCTGTCACACATCTTATTACCCACCAAAGTCTCCACTTTGGCTGCTTCTGTTCAATGGAGTTCCTAGCGCAATTCAAAACTGCAGCATAGGAAGACTAAAGGAGGCAAAAAAAACAGTTCTTAGGGTGGCAAAACAGCTCTATCCCCATCTTGTGGCTGTCTCTGCCAGACTCTGGCATATAACAGGCGTTGACTGTGGATGGCACCTCATGCTTAGGGGAGTAGTGCTGGGTTACAGTGGGTGAAAGCAGTAACAATTACAGGCTGCCTGCCTGGTCTAGGCCTGTAATCAGAATCTGAAACTCTACCTGATGTTGCTGCTTCAAGTAGAGTATTCTGCAGCAATGAAAAACAGAGGGGAAAAATACTGCAAAACCAGATTCAAGTTCCACTTTTGCTGGAAATCCTAAGAAGTTAATAGTGCTCATGTGTTCTAACAGGTAGCCAGAAAAGCTGTGCTCGCTTTAACACTAGTATTTGCTTATCTTAAGAAGATTTTCTTATGGCTTAAGTTAGGATCTCAGTAGTGTTAATACTTCATATCTTTTTCAGCTGACAGTGTTATGGCAGAAGTTTAAATGAACAAATATTTTGATGCTTTATCCTTCTAACAACACTTAAGTACCAAATACAGAGTTACGAAAAATTATGGATCAAAAAAGGTTAAGCTGGCTTTCTTAGATCCCCAGAAATATTCTCTGTGCTTGTACTTTGTAAGTTTGAATATTGAGTCTTTGTCAAAGTGTTGGAAAAGTTAAAGAAAGTGGATTCCCCCCAGTAACGTCTTGCTTTAGGTATCTTTTTCTTAGTGCTCATCTGAGAACGCTGGATTTCGGCAGAGATACTCACTAGACAGCTCTCTGGCAATCATACCCTCTGCTGCTGTGATAACTGAGTTTGAGCCTGGTCCCAGTCAATCCATCAGTGGAGTAAGAATGCTGTAGGTTGCATTAGAGCCCATCTCTTAATGATGTGTATTGCTCAAAATGTGTCTATTTCAATGTCAGTCCTCACTGACACTACACATTGGGACCCCAGTAGTGACTGCTTTTAGACTAGAAAAAAAGAGGGGTGTCATTATGCAGTAGACATTAGAAATCTGCAAACTGTTGGAGCAGCAGAAATTCCCCAAAGGAAAAGCTACAGATCACAGAAGAATAAAAAAAAAATCAAGCAACAAAACCCAAACAGATTTAACTCAATGTATTCTGAAAGGGAATGCTGTATAACACTGATAATGTTGAGATGAAAATCATAGGGGGACTGCTATGTTAAGACTTAAAGACCTAGGAATCATGCATTGGTTGTTGAATGAGTAAGCTAGGGTCTAAGGTGTAATGTATTTCCAGATTACTTATTTCTAAGTTAATTTTAACATTAAATCAGATGCTGCATTCTTGCTTGGAGTTTTGTTTCCTCCTGCAAAAAGTCACTCATGCCACAGACATGTTATTAAATGTACAGTTTTTGGAAGAAATGCAGAATTACTTGGTGTTATCTGCAATGTAAAAAATTCAATTAATTACAGTAACCACTTAAATATATTTTGAACAAATTAAATCCTTACAGTGTTCACCTTTTTGTGATGTGGCCGTATGGAAAAATTGGAAACTGAATTAAGCTTGTCATACACATGGGACAGTGTTATAGATAGACATTAAAACTTCTGTGGGTTCATAGCCCATGTCACTGCTTTATTGGACTACACAGACTTGGGGAGCCTGTGCTATGTGGATGAGTTAATTCGTTTACAGAGCTGATGAGTAGCTGTAAATGAATTTTTGGACCCTAACTGAAAGAGGGAGTTTATCTACAAAGAGGGTTCATTAGATCTTCTAGTGACAGTGAAAGTCCCCTGGTGCATTTCTAGCCTATGTGTTACTGTGCTGAAGGTTTATTTTGTTGCTGTTAGTGCTGTACCTGGTCTTTGTGCACATTTGTGATGATTACTGTAGATGGCAGCAGAAGCTAAATAAAATACAAAGGTTTTAAAAATTAATTAAACCCTTCTCTGCTGCTGTCCTAACTATGTGTTTTCTCTTGGTGCCTGCCAGCTGGTCTTGAGGATTGAAGCAATTACAGGCAGCAGAAAGCAAATTAAATAAATTATATACTGAATTAAGGTTTCTTTCAGACACTTGTTTGGGTTAGGTTTTTTGTCTGTGGCTGTGTTGGTTCTTGGTATATCCTGTATCAGATACTAAAAGCTGGTTTTAAAGCTGTCCTGGTACTGTGAATTTCTGCTTCTTTCGTCTGTATGCACCATGATGTCAACGAAAGAGCAGCAGCAATTCTAACAAATTATCATGTCTTTGGGAGTACTTTTCTTTTCCCCCTGTAAGTAAGGCTGTTTGCTTTCTTCCATTGCAACTAAATTGACTTTATTTTCCTGTTTTCTTTTTTGGCACACCTTCCTACCTTTTAGTGTGCTGGCTGTCTGTAATCTGTGTCCTTGGATGTCACCTCTTCTCAGTGCACACAACACATAAGTAGTGATATTATGTGCCATGATGCTAACTAGCTGCTAAATAAGATACCTTGGTATGTGTAGGGAGCAGAGGGGATTCTTAGGACAGGTACTGGCCTGTTAGAATTATTTACAGTCTTTGGAACAGCAGAGTGATCTGTAGTGGGAAATTACTGCCGATGCTAAGTTTATTACACAGGCCTATAGATGACTTTTAAATAATGGAGGGGCATAAAAACAAATGGTTATGTGTGAACTTGACAGTGGGTTTTAGGGGCAGGCAATAAAATAATATACTAAAAGGTCCATATATAATTAGCAAAATTGCTTGAAAACAGTGGCCTGTGAGAGCCAGGACTCTGCAGCCTTTGTTTTTCCTCTGAAAACCATAAAGCTCCATTTTCTGCATGGTAGACATTTTAAATTAGGCAAAATGTAACACATCAAAATGTCTCTGGTCTTGAAATATTTCTGAAATCCCTTTATTATGAAAAAGAACCATAGGAAAGTGTAGAACTGCTGTTCAACAATTGTGTTCAATATATGATGAAGGTGGGCATAAAGCTCTAGGTATTAAAGTTTATGAGTGTATTAATGCACTGCTTTGGGGAAATGAAACTTTAATATTAATGATAAACCTTCCATAATAAAATGTGGGGAGAGCAATAGTAAATCTCTCTTGCAGAGTCCCCAATCTCTGCATGTATGCTACAGCATCTCCCGAGATCTATTATAAATGAACTTCTACACAGTCATATGCATACAAATGTACATTGTGCCTGAAGTGGGTTTTTAGTGGAGTTGCTTTCTGCCCTGCAAAAGTTACTGTCCCAAATGACTGTATTTCTTTAACGTGATTGATCTCTAGCATCGATTCCACAGTATTTCTCTCAAGATATACATCATTCACTACCCAGAGAGCATACCAGTGGGAGATTTTTCTCTTGACTGTTTTGAAATCGTGCGAGATTTCTACAGTGGATAAATGTTATGGAAGAGATTCTAATGCTTTAAGATGTGAAATGTTGAAGAGATACAAGAAATTGTAAGTTACAGTGATCTAGAGTGCAGCATCAGACTTCTGTTGAATAAATGTGTCTCAAAAAATAATGAACTCCTGCTTCTCATGAAACAGGAGGAAAAAAAAGTAATTTTAGCCATTATGCAAAGTGAAGGTGTTAGGAAAGTTGTTCTTGAGCTGCAAGGCACGGATACTCAAGTCTATTTATTGCTTACACACCAGAGTGCAGAGATGCAAATCTAAATGCTTGCATTTATAAGAGCTTATGTGATGACCTCAACTGCTATAAACCACGGAAGCAGCTGCCAACTAGAGCAACTACAGTGATCTGATAATCTCGGATGTTGCCCTGTCAGTTTGGATGTTTATCAGATAAGTAGAAAACTCTTCATGCATTATTCTTGCAGAACTACAGATATTAAGGGATGTCAGAAAAAACTTGAGAAAACCAAATCTGATCTTTATTGTTTGTTCTTTGTGCTGTAGTAGAAGTTGTGAAGCTTTTGGGGATGGTTGATCATGCTTCCAATTTGGCTGGCCATTAGTGAGGAAATATATGAAAAAGAATGTAAGTTAAAGCAGGAAGCATCTACAAAATCCAAAACCCGAGTGGAGTTCTTCTTGTAGGGCCTGTCAACTCTTCTGAGAAGTCATGAGGCAGGGTGAATTCCATTTTCAGCTCTACAGGCTTAACATGGAAAACCACCACTACTTGCTCCTGCAATTGCAATCTCATCTTCTCTGCATTTAACTGGAAACTAAGGCAATGTTATCAGCTGCAGTAGTTGTGTGTATAGATTATGATTCTCCAAATCTGCTTTCCAAGAAGGGCAGTGGAAGTTGTTGGGAGGATTCTTGGTAACGGGGAAGAAGAAACTTGTGTCCCCATATCTCGCATGCTTAACCCAACAGAGATGCAACAGAGATCCCTTCTTTTATCAGCACTAATAACTACCATATATGCCCTTTAGTCTCTCTCTTTTCTGGATTTACAAATGCAGTGAATCTATTAATATATTTCAGTGTTGGGTTGTTTTTTGGATTTTTATTTTTTTTTCCTTAGGAGTCAGAAACGCACCAAATGCAGCCAAGAAGCCTAAATAAAAGCAACAACATACGGTTTAGCTTCATTTTAAATAGGCTTTTCCTTTTAGAGGTGATCTGTGCAAAAGCTCTTGGGGTCATAAGGCTTTAGCCAGAAATGTGTGCTATTGACCACAAAGTCTTTTTAGAAAAAAAAATAATAGTCTTAGGTTAAAAAAAAAAAATCAAATCCCTAAATGTATATTTACATTTTTACTTTTTGCTTATTGAAGAAAGAAAAACAAAATTCAGAGAAGGAATATTGCCAGGTCTAATAAGCAGACTTCAGCTTGGAAATGGAAGCCTGTGGACCAAATCTTAACTCTTCTGGCTGATAGAGCTAGTCAAATGGCACTTCTGTCATGAATTTGATTAAATTGATACAAACTGATAGCAAAATAAGGTTATTTATTATGCTGTAAGTGCAATTCTTAAAGTCATAATTTTGCCTTTATTAAGGCAGTTTGTTTTGTTTGGTGTGTTTGCAGATGCACACTTTTTTCGGCAATTCAGTCTGTTTTCTTTTTTCATTCTTTATCTTTACCAGACAGCATAGAATCCTTTTGAACTTCCCTGAAGATACTAAGTGTCTCTAATTTCTGTAGAAAGATTTGCAGCATTTGCAAATGTTTATAGTTCAGAAGAGACAAAATATTTCAGATCAGTCAGTTTGATATATATTGGACCTGACAAAAAAGCTTTTTGAAGATTGCTATCTGGGGCAATAACAAAATAGAGTTAGGCATTCCATTGCCTACTCTGGCAGCTTTTATTTCACAAGCTTTGCTTTTATAAGCAAAAGTGTTTTTTGTTTACGATGTTATATTGCATTATTACTAGTATTTTACATTTCTCAGTTCCTACAAGTATGGTATCTTCTGTTACCAGTTACAAGGTGAGCTGTGCAATCTTTGTAGGATACCCAGTATTGTGCATATGTGTTAACAGGGAAAAACTTTTGCCTCTGGTTAGATCGTTTCTGGGAGATGTTGTCCTAATGATTTTCCAAGTCAACAAAATGGCTAGTGGAACATTACAATCCTTTCATTTATACCTTTGCAAAGAGGAAGGCATTTCCTTATTGTGATACTGGAAGAAATATATTTTTAATTTCTACGTAACAGGAAATCCTTATGTCTGATCAATTCAAGGCATTTTGAAACAGTTGTTGTTGTTACTAAAGTTAATCAAAACCTACTGCTGTGTAAGAAAAAATCAATAGAAAACAGATTGAGATCATAGAAGTAAGGATAATTCTGCTGCAGGTCTCTTCTACCTTCACCCATCAGTAAGCAGGAGCCCCAGTGCTAGAAGTTTCATGTATCCTATTGATGTCTTGATTAATCAGCTGAGTGCCAAATCCTCCAGCTATGAAACTTCACAGGTCTGTGTTCTCAGTATTTTGTGGGGTTTTTTTTGACTTCCTGTATGTAGCAAAAGAACGATTCATGATCTAAATTAAATTTGGATGCTTGTACCACACAGAGGGTATGGAACTTGTCCATGGTTTCTTTTAGAAATTTCAAGATGCTCTCAATGCAGATGCAGTGTAGTGAGTTACAATTAGACTTGGCTCAAAAAATCAGTTTCATTGAGACTTCCTGTTGGGCAAAAAGTGAGGGGAAGCTTCAGTCCCACTTAAAGCCATGTGTCTCATTTGGGCATACCTTGAATTCTGAGTTTTATTCTGTACTATATATAATTATGTTCTGTACTATATTACTAACAATATTATTCTATATTTTAATATAGAACATTATATCTTATAGTAGATTACACATACATAAATTTATAGTACCTAATATTCTATACATATATAATATTTCATATATATGATGGTTTTACATATATATTGAGCATCTTATAAAATAGAGTTAGTATTTCCACAGAAGGTCAAACTCCAGAGTGATTCGTGGTTAATGGCAGAACTAGGGAAAATCTGCATTGTTTTTACTTAGCAGCTTGTCTGTACCGGAGCTGTCCTAGTAGGCAAGTCTGGTGATTTACTGTTGCAGAAAAATAGTTAATGAGTGTATGTTCTGATTTTGGGCAGTTAGACAGGAATTGCCTTGAGTAAATGACTGAAAATAGTACTTGTTTAATATACAAATTATTGCCCATTAGGTTATTATTTCCTGGTGTTACTGACCTCTTCTTACACCTCTCCCTATACTTGTATATGAGGTACACTGAGATTCAAGCAAACATTTGATGGCAGACTCCTAATTAGCTCTCAGAGTGTTTGTCTTCTTCCTGAGAGCTCTTTGCTAGTCTTTCTTAGTTGACATGGATCACATGCCAGTGAAAAATATCGTGTTGCCTTGGTTTAAACTTTTGTGCTTTCTTTCTTTAGAATATCTTTTATTCAGTCACTTAGGGAATAGAGTAAAGCTGTAGTTGCTCTTGATCCAAGGGAATTTGTCAATTCTCAAAGTAATTTCTTCTGACTTCATTTATGGCTGCTTAGGACAGGCAGTTGTTGCTTCTGTCTGCAAGGTCTCTTCAAATTGCCTGTGCACACCCACAGATTAGATGAAATCAAACCACCCCAATATCTTTTCTGTGAAGATAGAGTTAATACCTAGTTAGTTCTTATGCATATTAATATCTTAATACAAATTCACCTATTTGTGTCTCTCCAGTGAACTGTTTTGCTTCCTCTCTACTTTGTAATTGAAGGCATGGTCTCAATTCCTTCTTGCCCACAATAAAATGCCAGGTGGATTGAACTGTAATTATGTGAGTAGCTTGAGGGTACTTGCTTTTTGCTGGAAATAAAAATCTTATAATTGTTTTAATACACATTTCCAGCTAAGGATGAAATCACAATTATATTTGTAATGATGATTTTATTATGTAACATATTTTTATCCAAATGATGCAACTTGGTTTATAGCATATATTCTCTGATTTTCAATGCAATGCATAGCCTACTGGGCAGAAGGAATTTTCCTCGCTGTTGGTAAGCCCTAACAAAGGAAAAGGGATTATAGCTTTGTAAAATTCTTGCCTACTTTTGTATGTACTGTTTATATTTAGCAGAGGATTTTTGGATAGTGGAAACAAAATTCTTTAATGTGCACATTTAAAATGGTTACTCTTTAACTTGCTCTAATTATACAATTTTATTTTAGGAAACACATTAAATGGTGTTTTAACTCTGAAAGCAGGCAACATTCAAGAGAGGTAAATACACATGTATTTACATGCATTTTACTGTGCACATCAATGTGCTGTAAGCATACTCAGTGGTGTGTAACAGTATCTTCACAGTCATTAGTAACCACTAATGTGTGGTTAAAAAATAATAATTCTGAAGACCTATTTACCTGATAGATTTAATGGTCCTCATGGAACTATTAGAAGCTGAATAACAAAGCTTTTAAAAATGTCCTAAATATTTTTAAAAGACCTAATGTTTCCTAGGGAGCTACATTTACAGTCGATCTGGCAAGCTGCAGATGCCATTCAAGAAGCCAATGCTTTTTGCGGATTGAAATGATATAGGAATGAATAATCTGTTTATGATGCTCACAGTCAGCATGGCATTCTGCAATTGTGGAATGAAATACTTGCACTAAAATGAAATTGTCTTTAAAAAAATTAAAAAAAGACAAATATAGCTCTTGTCATCACCTTAATTAGACATTGGTTTCTTTACATTCTCTCCACAAAGAGCTCTTATGCTCCAGTTAGCTGTAGGTACTTAGAATGGACTTTATGATCTCAAAGGTCTTTACCAACCTAGTTGATGCTGTGATTCTACTTCTGTGGTGAGATGAAGTCCCACAGGGGTAGGTGGACCAAAAGCATGGCTGTGAATTGTGTGAGGCATAGTTCTCTCAGCTGCTGTCGAACTCTGACAATGAAATATTCTAGGATATTTTTCATCCAAGAAGGTAGGGAGTTCTATGTAGTTAAAATATTTCTAAGAAATTGCTAAGAATTTCTCTTTCCCGATTAATAGATTGGTTTAGCCATTAGTAGTAATGGGTTCTTGACCATAGCCGTTGCTGCCTCGAGTTCTGTGTCTCTGTGTTACATTCCATTGTGTCAATCTGCACTAAACAAGAAGTGAAAGGCACACAAGCTGTGGATATAGATAAGCACTGTTCTACAGAACAATAAGAACTGTTTTTCAGAAAGTTGGAATCTCTTGTGTCCTAGAGTAGACATCTAGCTGTCAATCTAAGGTGAGTGTCATCCAAACTAACTTCTTAATTCTCTTTCCAGGCTCTCTGTCTTGCTCAGCTGGCTTGGTAATAAAGGCATCCTTTCCTAATGCCCCTTTCCTGATACATTTCAGTCAGGACAGATCATCTGCAATAGTCTTTTCAGGAACTTGCCTTTTTCTTCCAGTACGCATACTGGAAGAACCATAGGAACCTCTATAAGAGAGAACTTCTCATAGGAGAATTTCCTATGAGTTCCTTCTCATAAGAACCTCTATGAGAGAGAATCCTTATTAAATATAAAGATCACTGTAATCTTAGGGCCTTGACTCATGCAATGAAGCCAGGTCCATTCAGGTAAGGCAGGATTGTGAATCCTGCCTTTAAGAGCACTATTGGGTTTTCTTCTTTACATCAGTTGCATATCCTTTTTTCTTACCACACGAGTCACTGAATGTAAACCTTCATTAAGTCAGTATATCTGTGTTTCTTGGAAACTGTGTATTAATTGACGCTTGAAGCTTTTCAAAAAGAAATGATCTGTGAGTACCATGTCAAAACTCTACTCTGCTGTGACACCAGCAGTACTCCTGGTGTGGCTGGACAGCTGGTGTGCGTTAGCAGATGCTTGTTTTATCAGATTTAGTCTATTGTTTTCCCAACCTCATTTTTTTGCCTGCTGTCAGTTTCCCTTTGTGCTACAGGATCCAAGACAAGCATTGATGCACAGCACAGTGGAGCCTTGGTTTCTTCATCGCGGTCCCTGGGTATGCAGGACAATCCATTCAGTACCTTGGGTGGCTGTGCACAGGACACAATGCCACCACTAGGCCTGACTAAGACAGCATGCTTCACTTCAGTGATTTGTGGCTCAAAAGACACTTGAATCCAGAAGAGGAAACTAATTGTTATGGTCATTAAAATTGTTGCTCTAGACATTGAGTAGGAGAAATTTCTGGTCTTCAGCTCCAACCAAAGAAATATTTTTCCTTGATAAATATACCTAATGACTAACTAGGTCAAAAGCTTCTTTATGCAATGAAAGAGGTTTGGTTTTTTTTGTGGCATAGATGCTTAGGGGCATGTTTGAGTTTTTTTCCCAGGCTGCTGCTAATGAATATAAAATGTAAATGTTTGATGTGAATTGCTGTAAGATACCACTGATTCTAGTAGAGAATATGTATGTTTTTGTTAGGCTGGCAAGAGAGTTCATTAGGAAAGCCAATACATAGTTCAGAAATATTTTTCCTTTTAGTTTCCTGTTTTGTTTTTCTGTGTTCAAACTCTCTAATTACTTTAGTTCTCTTCAGCTTTGTGAAGCTGACCAGCTTTTAAAAGGAGTGGGTGAAGAATTGTCATGCAACAGCCAGCCTATTATCTGATATCTAACTGCTCTTCCATGACTAGTAGAATAGTAGAGCTAATATTTCCCCTGTTGGGTTCTGAGTCCCAAGCAAAAAAAGGGCAAATAATGTGTTTGCTCTTTGCTGTCTTCAGTTGTTCATTATGTTTAAAGAGTTATTTCTCCAAATAAAAGCACTGTCTGCACTTGGGTGGGTGTATTTCCATCTGGATCAGCAGTTCTTTTTTATTAAGAGTGGGACTGAGTTGCTGGGCATGAAAAATTTGACACTGGAACATGCAATAAGATGTATTATCCTGTGTCTTTCACTCTGAGTCACTATTGCTCAGAGGTCCTAGACACATGAACACATCCAGAATCCCTAAGTACAGAGTTGAGAGTAACTGAATACTTTGTGAGGTTATAATCTGCTATATTCACATTATAAATTTCACAGCTGCCTCTGGTGTTATGGGCCAAATGAAAACTCTGCATCTGAAGTGAGTTGCAGTTGGGAGTTTGGCACTGGAGCCAAAAGCTGCCATCTGTGGTTGTGCTTTCCAGACTTGAATAAATTAACTAGCTTCTGAAACCTGAATAAACTGTATCTTTGGAGATTTTGAAATGAGAATTGCATTGGGGAGCACACCTCTACCTCAGAGAGCTGGCTTGGCTACATGAGCACATGTTTAAAAATACAAAGGTATGGAAATACTTTAAGGCTTGATCCACCGATGTTAAAATATCACAGAAACAGAGATGCCTGTGAAGGTGCATGTGTGCATGTCTGTAACTATCAATCATTCAGGTGCTTATGCCACTTTCAAAAATTGTTGCCAAATTCAAAATCTTTCACCCTTAAACAGCAGCATGGTGTTTTGGCTCCTTTCAGTCCCTGTTATGCCGTCTCCTGCCTATACTTAGGTAAAGTAGACTTTTTATGTATTGTATTATTGTCTGTGAGTGTCATAGGTTCAGCAGTAGCAGTCATTTTTCTCCTTCGTGGTAGCTGGTGCAGTGCTGTGTTTTTGACTTGTGGCCTGAGAACAGTGCTGATAACACCAATGTTTTTAGTTATGG
>JAOEHY010047815.1:0-62374 GCA_025447955.1 Psilopsiagon aurifrons | reverse complement strand
TACTAGTGCTGTCCAGTGCAATGGAGTACTGAGCCACTGACAATTTGTGGTGCCTTTTCTTTCCCCCCCTCAGTCCCCTCATGTATGGCAGTTTTGCTCTTTTCTTTTGAGGCTTCTTTGAAGTTTTCTTTTGTCCCTGTAAAATTCACAGAGATCAGACTTCAGCTCAACTGACATGCAAGACAACTTTACTGCTTGGGCACATAGAATTCAGTTGGCTCCTGTGTATGATCTTAAACCTGGAGGGCATTGTGCATGTGATTCAGGCAGATTGACCTGCCCAAAAAGGCCACAAGAGGTTGTGGCCACTCCAGCCTAGCACCAGCAAGAAATCTGTATCTGGGAAATATCATTTATCCTCGCTGCCTATATGGAGTTAAATCAAGATTTTTCAGCCAAATGAACAACAACAAAGATCTCATGATGGTCAAAAAAATTCCAGGATAAAAATACACCCTTACTCTTCAGATCAGACTTCACGAAGCTTTTTCAGAGGTGGGAGGATGGAGGTGGGGATAGGAGTATTTTGGGAAAAAGTATAAATGATTCTGCATAATTTGTGGAAAAGTAACCCGTCACACTTTTCATCATAACATTTTCAACAAACAAAACTTAGAAATTTGATTAAGCACCATTTTCCTCTGCTCCTAGAAAGCATTTACTGGAAAATCTGAGGTGCATTTAAGGGCAGGAATAAATAGAGGAAAAAGTATGTTTTCCAGTTTTACCTGGAAGATGGCTACTATATGGCCTATAAAAAAATTGTAAATCAAAACTAAAACCCACTCTTTGAAAAAGCAGTCCAGAGATAAATGAAAAATAGCCTTACCATGGACAATTTCAGAGACAAAAGTCCTTGAGTATCTTCACTTTTTTTAAATACTTAATCTGTGTTTGTACAAACCCAAGCATAATTTAGGAAAAAGAATGCACAAAGTGACTTACTTTTATGTTAAGATTGCCCATGTTTGGGCATCTCTCCTTAAACAGTTTCCTTGTAAAACAGTTCTGAAAAACTCTGCTTGATACAAAAGCAGTTACTCTTTCCAAGTAATTAGTAGCAAGCTTTAAGCTGAAACTTGAAAATATTCTGGTTATAATTTGTTTTAAAAGGCTGCTCAAAATTTCTGCTAATTGCATAGTCTCAATTATGTAGTGATTGGCATTAACTTAGTGCTTTTTCTCTGTGGACTTCCAGAAAAAATATAAACCTTGAACCTGCAAGGCCTCAGTGTGTGCTAAGTATCATGCATGGTGATGAGTCTATTGACTGTTTAACGGTATGTTGTGCACTTGCAGAACTGAAACCTATAGTTAAAACAGTTGTTTTACAAATGAAGAGTGAGTGAAAAGACCTGATTTTTTAATTTTTTTTATTTTTTTCCCACCTAACCCTCACAATTCTGAGTTATAAATCCAACCTAGTAATGTTTTTACTAATGCCGGTGAGGCAGTTTTTCTGCTACACAACACTAATGTAAGAACTATAAGGTCATTTTGAGTATGCTCACACTTCAGCAGCCAGCCTGCTCTGAGTTTTACACAACTGTTGTTAGCGTGCTCAGACCCAGGATAATAACATGATATTAAATCTTAACTCCCTTTCAAAAGTCTAATCCACCACTGTAGTGTAAATACTCTTAACCAAACTATTCTGCCAAACTTTAGAAGAAATCATGTATTTATACTAAATAACACAGGGATTTTCAAACGTAGCAGTTGAAATAAGGAATCCCACTTACCGACAACAAAAATTATGTTCCATTTCCTCAGGTCTTCTGAAAAGTCTAGAATGAAAAAAAAAAATTCTTTAGTTGGCAAGAGCTACTGATTTTTAATTAGATACTTTCCATACACATTGAATTGCATAACACGCAAGGTGGTCTGGTTTTACCAGAGTTACTTTTTGTTATAACGCTCTACATTCCAAAAGGAGCTTTTATCCAAAAGCCTATTTATCTCCCAGTTTCAGAGTTCTCACTGCAGATACGATAAAAATATTGTACCTGAAAATCAGACCGTGCACATTCACAATTTCTTTAAAGGAGAGAAGCTGGTGCATCTTGATGTATTAACTTGCCTCCTGAGCCACTGAGATTTTCTCTGTTATTACATTCTAATTGCTACAGAAGTTTGTCCACATCCCATTCAGACTTTTTATTTGCTGCACTGAGACGTAGTCTTAAATTCACTTGAGCCTCAAATTTAGCCAAATAACAATAATCTTAACTGAAATCTAAATATTATTGTAATCTGATCACACAAACTACTGTATGTGCTACAGCTTCATCTTTTACTGAAATTGTGGTTTTTAAAAAATCAGTTCCTTCCAGTCTGATTCCCAGTCATTAGCCTGATTATACCAATGGAGATCTGGCACCCTCTGAGCTTGCTGGGATTTTATCGTCTTTGACTTAATCCCTTACAAGACACATTAATTTATCACATACAACTTTGTTTTTTATAATGTGGTGTGTATATCTCTTATTACACAATACCATTATCCATAAAAGGTTTTGATTAATCCTTTCATTCCTCTCAGACTTAGCATCTCATTCTTTCCCACAAGCTTTTTTTAAGTTCCAATTTCTGAAATCACCTGAGATCTGATGTGATTAACAGTAATATTTTTTAATAACTTTGGATCCACTGGCCTACAAAGTATAGGAATGTCTTTTACAAGATTTAATTTGCATTCAAAGAGAATTCATATGATATCCTTTGAGACCTAACTTTCACAATATAAATACCTGAATTCACTTTATCTTGTAAGTAACTATTTAAATACAAGGGGAGATCAAAGGTTTCAGAATCAAATTACAAGTGACATTGAATAAAATACTCACCTCCTGTGCTCTCATAACCAGAAAAGCTTGATTGATCCTCCTCCTGTTAATTAACAATTGACAAATTGAAATGAACATTTTGCATAATTTGCATTTCTTCTTTATCTGCTTTTCTGTATACCTTAATATCTTCTCCATATTTTGACCTCTCAGTTTTAATCTATGCTGAGATATGGTTAACAATGTCACTGTTGGTATGGTTTCATTTGGTGGTACATGAGAACAGGGAACCAAGATAACTTGAGAAGTTTAAGTGGCCCATGCTGGTTTTGCAGGGAATAGCTTTTTCAGCACCCAACTGCACAATTCCAACACACTATATAAGCAACCAGTGTATATGTTGAATTGCTTCTGAAGTAAATACAGTAAGATAAGCTGTTAGTAGTGGAAAGGCAATACTCAAGTGAGTCCCGGAAGTGGACTACAGTATAGAGATGAAATTAAGTCCTTGGTCTAAACCAACCTGAATGTGCTTATCTTCAGAATGCTAAAGAAGCTGCAAGCTGATGAACTACAAAGAGGGATTACACCAGGGAAATGTGGAAGATAGCTTTTTTGTTTTTTTTTAATCCTGATGTTTGGCCACCTGGAATTGTTTTGTCACATACTATTTAGTACAACCAATGAGGAATTACAAATACTGGCCAGCAAGAGGGTCCAAGTGGAAATTCTTTGTTGTTCTTATAAATCAGAATTATATATGCGCTGGACATAGTCTAGGTTCTGGAGTGTCAATATACTCACACTATCAGTGCTTTAATCTGGTCTATAAAATACCAATAATAGCATTGGCGGTAACATCCTCCTATTACATCAACAGTGCACAGTATCAGCATAGAATACATCATGTTAGTGCTCTCAAAACAGCACAGGGTTATCAAGCTGTAGTTTCCTACAGTTCTGCTTCAGTGTGCTGTCAGAAATAATCACTGCTAGAGGTTTGTATAGCTGCATGAACAGATGAAGTGAAATGAACAGCATGGTGAATAGAAGGGGTGAACTACTGGCCACTGTCATTTGCAAGGTTCTGGCACTACCCTTGCAGGTTTCTCCTTGTGTTCCCATTATCACTGAAACGTAAGTACTCTTCATTAGGTTGAAGTATCATTACATTGGCTACACAGAACATTTTCATTTTTTGAATCGCAGTAATTCTCACCCTATTACAGTGCAGCAGAACTGCCATCTTAAATATAAAAAAAAGGGAGGAGGAAGAGGAGCCGCAATTGAAAAAGCAGCTAGATCCGCTAAAGTTTGCAGGAAAGTATTTCGGGGGAAAAAAACCCAACCAAACAACACTTTCAGATGAGAAATTAATCTTTTTCCTACAATTCAGGTGACAGTATTATCCCTACCTTTTTGATATAATAATACAGTAAAATATTTTACCCTGCAAAGAATATGTTATATATAAAAGCCCTGGATTTAGATTCAGTTACTTATCATGCCTTTGAAGGTTTACAGATAAAAATCATTGTAGGCACAAGGTTCAGAGTACAGTTTCTTTAAAAATGAAGATCACAGTTCTAAGTTTGTAGTGAAGTGAAAGAGGAATTATTACTTTCAAGTATTGCTCTTTGTTCTCCCCTGTAATTGCAGAATAAAACTGCCTCTGTAACCCTGGTGGGCTGTAGGTAGTAATAAAGGTCAGTTTAAGTCAGGAACAGCTCTGATTTTTCAGAGATGAAATATGCAAAACTAGAGAGAGAACTGCAGCTAAATAGGCTATCAGCTGTTTTGGTTTTTTTTGACCAACCACATCTGCTTTAATAGAACAACAGGTTAACTAACCAACAAGCCATGCTCACATGAGGAGCAAGTGCTATGAAAAGCCATTTAAATGAATTCTAATTACAAGCAGTAATTAGAATTAGTAAATGAATTCTAATTAGAAGCAGTAAGTGTGAAAATGACATGGATCAGAACCCAGAACATCAAAATAATGATTTCTGTTTCTGTCTGTAGCTGCTCACTTTTCAGGTGCAGAAACAGTTTTCAAAAGAACGGCATTTTTGTTCTGTGCTTTCCCCTTCTGCTCCCCCCCCGGGACATCTGTTTCATTATTCTGTAAGACAACTCAGCAGACAACTTGATGTAAGTGGGACCATCAGCATTGCTGAACTTCCCTGGCTATAAATAAATTTCCCTATATTTCAAAAAGTAAGTCATTCCTTAAAAACAGTTTCTCAGAAAGAACTAGACAGCACCCAGCAGGGGTGTAAAGAGGACCTGAAAGCCTGGTCTCTGGGAGAGATGTAAGAAAAGTCAGGAGTGACAAATTAGAGCAGTTGGGCTACAATTCATTTGGCTTTGATGACAAGCTATTCTTACACAGATTTTGCTATTCTGTACTTAAAGTCAGAACCATTTCCTTTCACCCCTTTCATCCCAATTTCCTCGAAAGTATACCAATTTTTCTGCTGATCTAGGTGAGAAGCTAGATCTGCTGTTTGGTTTGCAGTCCCTTGTAGAGAGCAGCAGAGACTGTTCTCCTGCTTAATGCCAGTCTCCTCTTATTTACGTTTCATAATACCTATTTCTTATTGTGTCTTTCTAGCAAGTGGGTCCCTAAACTGTGAATAGCTTAACCTATATCAGCCTGAAAGCACTGTGCTGCCCATTTACCAAAGTGCTTTGGAAAATAACTGCTGGATTTAGCAAATGATCACATAAGGAAAAGTCCCACCAACTATTAGGTTGCTAATAGTATTATACACCATGTTGCCATGAGGAATACAGTGATTTAGCAGTAGAACAGTCCCTGTATTCTTGGCATAGCTGTTTCTATTTAGTTGAAAACAAGGTGAGGAAGACTATAATCTTGCACGTAATGAGCTCTGAAGAATAGTAGGTGGTCTGTAATTTCAGATGCCTTTAGAGCCAAGGTTATATCTATGATTATTATCTGGAAACATATCAATTAGTGGAGTATAGCTGTGTAGCTGCTTAAACATTATCAATAGTAAAGTCATTGCTAAATAGGTGAGTTTTCTACCTATAAAGAATCTCTTATCTGATATTTTCCGTCACAGTTGGAAAATGCAAGCTTCCAACTGCATTCTGACCTTTTGTCGTTTAGCTCATTAATAATAAATATCTGACTAGTAGTAAGTACTTCATAGGTTAATGAGTTTAAGTTACTGTCTGTCGTTGCTGGGCGTGAGGTAATTCCCACAATCAAGAAATATGGCAGCAAGTCACAGCAAACAATAAGGAAATGATACAGAATTCTCCAGGTCTTTGAGTATTGCTGCTAATGAATTAGGACTCCTAAGTCATATCACTTTCAAGAAAGCAATAAAATATATTTATCTTTTTTTCTGATGATGGGGCATTTTCTTCATTAGGATTTAGCATTTGTAAATGTTTGTTACCTGATGGAATGAGAAAGCTTTTCTGTTACACATTAATAACCTCTGCTCCAGCCCTTGGTGTTTTTTTCTGTTTTTGTAACATGGAACAAAAAGTTCTCTCTTATCACCTTTTAGTTGCTTGACTGCCTCTCAAAAAATAGTGGTGAAAAGTGCCTGATACATTTTATTCAGATTTCTACCAGATACGACAAGAGTTCCTCCTAGAAATTTACTGAAGAGGATAAACAGTCGTGGATTAAGGAGTAAAGAGGCAGTACAGCAAGACTGAATTTAAAATACAACATGATTGTTGCCTAAGCTTATGCTCAATTTTCAAGATTGAATTAGAGAATGTAAATATTCAAAGGAATATGTTAGGCACAATTTATTTAAGCAAATAAAAATTACATGTTTCTCTGCCTAAAAATATTTGTGGAGACTTGAACTGAATGCATAAACATTAAAAAAAAGTCTAGCAAGCAGCATAGGCAAATGTAAGTTTAAGACTGACATAATGTATACAGCAAGAACTGACTACGTAGTTTAATCATGGTGATCTCGTCAGCATCCCTTTGGAAATGCTGGTATTTAACCACCAACTTCTCAGCACACTGTAGTTATATAATTCTCTGCTGTTGTCAGGTATGCAGAACACTTGTGCTTCTCCAGCATTTTATTTCTTCAAAGAACACTCAAGTTCCACGTATATCTTCCCTGTAGTTTCTTTGGGAGTAGAGGCAAGGGCATGATTTCCATTCTGGCAAAGATATTAGGTCAGACTTGGCAATGTAAACACAGTTGTATATGGAAACAGAACTAGATATAGGACTTACGTTTCCATCTTCTCCTCTTTAGCCTGTAGAATATTTAATTGAAATTTTTGTGCTTAGTAAAGTAATATTTAATGAGATTTCAAATGTTTACAGATGATGCTTCTACAATCTAGTAGCCTTAAAATCAACTTTGACTCTCAATGACGTAAACTCTGTAACTGATAGAGATGTGTTTAGGAAATCTGAAAGCAGTACAAGATGTCTGAGAGCCACCTGGATATACAATTTGTCTGCTCCAGCACAGTCCAGTCTACCACAGTCTGTGTGGTTTTAGAGTTTGACATGTGTTTGCAACTGCATTTATTAGGCATCCACCTAATCACAGAGGATGGTATTTCAGATTAGATGTATGCAGCCTCTGTTTATAAAAATACAGTTATCACTGAGTGGTGTCCTTACATGTATTACAAAACATAAAGACCCTGAACAAGCTTTAGGTAGTCAAAGCTAAGCACTGAAAGAATTGGGACTAGTCAAAACTCAGCAGTGTAATCTGTCTTCTAAATTCCTGTAAGCACCAATGTTTTGTTTTTGTGAGATATGCTGAGTTAGCTGCAGGTTTTATGTATGGGCAGTGGTCCCTGGGAATGGGTTTTATGAGCCATACAATTGTTTGCCATTAAATTTGATTTATAATTCAAATTGGTGCCTGAGGCTGGGCCGCTATATGCAAGTATGAGTTAAAAGTATGTCTCTGGAAAGCATGGGTGGCTGTGCTCTGATCTCCTCTGGTCCAGAACTAATGAATATGTCTAAATAAGATAGGGTACAGTATGAACACATTCACACTTCAAGGTTTTTATTTCCCTCCAAGGTGTATCTTCTTACACTGCTCAAGAGAATGGAGTTATTTATGTCAAAAGGGCTAATAATAATTAAGAGAACAGTGCCAAGTTACTTGAGGTGTTTTCTGTTTGTTTGGCATGTATACCACTAGAAAGTGCAAAAAAGCCTAGTGTTTGTAATAGTATCTTCAAGATGCTGACAGGTTATTAAATTGTTATGGTTCCCTTTAACTTCTGGGTTTCTAGCAAAGACAAGAACCTCTATGCCATTATTCTTTAAACCAAATCCTATTATCAGTTCTAAAGATATATCTCTACCTATACAGAGGCAGAGATTAACTTGGTTTTAACACTTGTCAAAAGCTAAGTTTTAATTACCTGGCTTTTAAAGATATGAAAGATTTATTTACAGATTTTTCATTCATTTAAATTTGATCTTTGATAGCATAAAGAATGATAGAATAATTATCAGGTTTTTAGAGGGGACAAAAAAAATCAGTCTGTTTGCTATAGCATGTGGGGTTGGGTCTTTAACTTCTGTAATTTATTTTTTTTTTCCCCCACAAAAAAATACAGATGATTATTAAGCATGCAAATGAAAGCAAAATTTCTTTGATTTCATACTGATTTCCAGACAGTGGCAAACTGAATAAGATTTCAAAGAAATTAACTTTGAACAGCAAATTTACCAGCGAAGGTATGCAATAAGAACACCCCTCCCAGCAGAGTAACAGCATGCTGTCTGATCAGAACAGCATAAGAATGTTCTGGTAAACCAAACACTTCATCTTAGGTTTAAAAGGCTGAACTTGAGGAGATAGCATTGATCTAACTTGAAGAAAAACTGGGGCTTGAGATTTAAATAGCTTTGTGTTTTGAAGAAACTTGAGAGACTTGACACCGTATTATCTGTGCATAGTTATTATCTATTGCTCATTTTTAAAGTATTTGTCACATACTGTGTTCAGTAGATCTGTGCCTACAAATTTTACTTTTCAGTAGATCTGTGCCTGCAAATTCTTCCCAGAATTTATCACCACTTTTCTTTTAGCATTATTTGTTTTTGCAAATCACCATCATTCCTTAAATGATTCTTGTCTATGCAGAGTATTAATGTTTTCTCCCAGGGGCTTTTTGATACATCAAGCCACTGCAGCAGGTAAGCGCAGCAGAGTACCTTCCAGTACATTTGATCCACAAACTCGGTGCTGCTGAGCTCCTTTTCTTAGAAGATCCTAACGAATGGATCCCTCAAATCACCATTAGCACTGTGTATACAGTCTCTCTGAACTCTCAGGGCAGAATTCTCTGCCCTGAACTGTTGTTACATTGCCTTCTGAGAGCTGGAATTCAGTGGTTTGGATTTATTCTCTCGGGGTTTTTTTATTTGTGTTTTTTTGTTTGTTTTGTTTTTACCTTTAGATGAAAAAGGCTTTTCTGCAGGCCAGTCTCAATTCAATTTACAGTAAGAAAGAAGAAAAACATTTTGGCACAGAGAAGGACAAGGATAGAGTGTTGTAAAAATAAGACCAGCATGTGGTCTCAGATCCTATGATTTGCTGCTATTAAGATGAAAATTCACAGCTGTGCTCAAATTTTACCTCTCAAAGACCTTCCCTGCTTAATGTTTGACGAAATATACTCTAGGCTTACTGAAATGCCTACTTATGTTTTATTAGATAGTTCTATAACTTTCCATAAGGAACTTACATAGTATTTATAAAGTACTTCTCTGTTACAAAGGAATTTGACTATGGGACTAAACAGTCCACTGGTCTGAGATGCACTACTGTGAAGGATTTCTAAAACTAGGCAACTCCTTATGACTGGAATTTAAGCCCGATTTGACTAAAATTGACAGCAAAATCATGGGATACATAAGAAGATACCAAGCAGGAAACATATGGCTTTCTAAAAATACATAAAGGTTTATTTTTTGCCTTACTTTTTTTTCCCCAAAGTGTTTCCAATGTAGCCAGAGAAGCCACACTTCTGCTGCAATACAATACATGCAAGTTTAAAGAGCAGTTTTCTATCCGATATAGTAATGTAGCATCCTTGCAATCACTGCAGTTTAATATGTAAATGCAAAAATCTATGGGATGTACTTTTACAGTGATTAAGAAATATAAATACATTTTATAAAAAGCTGTTTCTTCAGTGCTTTAAAATAAAGGAATTTCTTGTTACAAGCAGCTTAAAGGAAGGGTTTTGGTAGCTGTTTAAGGGATGCTGGGCTATGTGACCAGAACCTGTCCACAGCCCTGAGTAAGGTGTCTAAATCTAGGAGGTGGGGGGGATTTAAAATAAATGCTTGCATTTAACAGCTTTAAATGCAATTTGAAGTGTTCTGATGTGCATCCCATTTACGTCAGTTGTGTGGGATGCTTGATATTCCCCAGGAACTCTGCAGGTTCCCTGGGCTGTAAAGGTAGACATGTAAAATGCAGAACTCTAGTTTAGCTGTAACGGCATATTTTCTGCATGAAAGGATAAAGCCTCAGTTTGCCAGCAAAGGGGCAAGCTGGTGTGAGGGAAGGAGGTACACTATCATAGTGCTACTGCCCAGAAACAGGAGGGTAACATACTGTAAACTCTAACACTTCTGTTCTACAGACACCTTCCACTGCCCATCACAGCTACAGGCAGTAACTTTTGGTCCAAAATCTGAAAGGAAATTAACCTTGGCAGTTTAGTCATCATTAATATATGTATCACCAGAAAGTAAATCTAAATGATGTCTGTGAAAGGAGGAACAAACTGTTGCTGACATTCCAAAGAAAAAAATGCAAATTGAGTCTACATCAATTTTTCTTGCCCATTTCACCACAGTTTGCGTGGGGGAAAATAGGCTGCTAGGCTTTCTTTTGCATGCCTTTACTACAGAGTACAATGGTGATTTTGAAAGAGAAAAATAATTCTTCAAGCTTACAAATTGATATAGACACACCAAATCACACTTGGCTTGAGCTTATTAAAGGAGCACTGTGTAACAGGCAAACTTTGTTTCTAGAACTGAGGGTTTTTTTTAAGCATTTAATAGGATAGTTTCCATGACAACTTGAACTGAACAGATTGTTCATTGACTTCAGTACATTTCTCTTAAACATCTTCTCTCTGTAGGTAGGCCTGCCCCTCCAGCTCTTTCATTTCTTTGGGCACTTATTATTTGCAGATATCCTTAAACTAGATTGGACTCCACCTTTCTGTGCTCTTTAACAACAACAAAGTGTTTGAGGGATCAGAGTTTCATGATCATTTTCTGAGTTTCCTAGAGTCCATTTTTTTTCTATCTCGTACTCCTGTTTTAACCCATTTCCCTGTAGTACCAGAATGTGTTGTTCAAACTGATACTGCTGCCTATCGGGGAAAGAGAAATGGACACTGCAGAAATGTGCAGCATTAAAAGCCAAAATGGCTTCTGGGTATTCCTGATCATTTTGCTAAGACCTGTAATGACTAATGCTGCACATAGATATGAATAAAACTGCTGTTATACCATAAACTCCTCATGTTTTTATGTAAAGAGAAAGTGCGTGATTAATACATTACATTCTAGATCTGACCCCTTAAATATTTTAATCTATTTCAAAGCTTTAGAAATTGCAATGAAAATTTACTTTTGTGGATGTGCAGTTTGTTCTTTACCATACTGTAATGATAGAATCATGTAATAGCTAGGGTTGGAAGGGACCTTAAAGATCCATCTGGTTCCAAACCCCCTGCTATGGGCACTGACACCTCACACTAAACCATGTCACCCAAGGCCCTATTCAGCCTAGCCCTGAACACTTCCAGGGGTGTGGTAGCCACAGTTCCACTGCCTCACCACACAGTAAAGAACTTCTTCCTAATATCTAATCTAAATATACTCTCTTTTAGTTTAAAGCCATTACCACTTGTAATGCCAACCCCTGGATTACTTTGTCTGAAGAGTTAAAAAAATTACTTGAATTGAATCTCTGATGCAAAGATAATTGAGTCGAACATTGAAAACTGACAGGAAACATAGTAAATGGAGGAAAATGGCCTTTGGATTAATGCACAGAGCTTTAGTTAAATGAGGCTTTCAATTTGCTGTTGCCCATCAGTTTTAGGAATATTTGTAGTTTGCTTCTTCACTGAAAAGGGCTTTCGGGGCCTTTTCATTATATCTCTTGAATATTTAAGTTTAAAGCTATAATAATCAGTCACTCCAGAAATGTTGTTATAAACTTGGTAGAAATGTAGTCTGTTTTTCATCAGTTCACTTAAAGCTTTCCTCCTGCTTTCCTAAAGCCTGTATTTGTATGTGCTCTGGGTGCGAAATGACAGCAAGCTGTAAGAAGAATTGTCACTACATGGCAACAACTTTTAATTAAAAGCTTGTTTCCTCTTGTTAGAATGTGAGTAACTCTCTTTGAAGATTTTTTTCCCCCGCTACTTTTTGGTTTTGCTTGTTGATTTTTCAAGTGAGCTGTCACATTTTCTAATTATAAAACATTCTGCACTTGCAGCAAAGATTGGGTTATGCAATTTTCTTAATTCAATAGATTGCTTGTCACTGCTGAGCAGAAAACCTTTTGTTATCTTTTAGTCTTTTTCACATCTGTTTTTCCTCGGTCTTTGACGTACTTGGGAGGGTGAGTGGGGGGAAAGAATCATGAAATAGTTTGGGTTGGAAGAGACCTTCAAAGGTCACGTAATCACACTCCGGCAAAGCTAGGAACTTGAACGGCAGCTATAAAAGAACCAAGTGACCAGTGCACCACACTTGGGATAATTCCAGCAGCAAAAGAATCCCTATTAAACTGGATACTAGTCACAACAGTGAGTTCTGCAAATTGAAAATATTCTATAAAACTCATTAGAAGCTATGCTGTTGCACACAAAAATTAGTGGCCTAAAATATTTTTCTGATGCCTTAATAGGGGTGAAAATATCTGAACATAGTTTACTGTGCTTTTATGTTTTTCAGTCAAGTCATGAGTAGCCTAATCATTACCCCAGAAGAAGCGATAGGGATCGCTACCATGTGAAACCATCTGGCTCTTCCACAAGGCATGCTCAAAGAGTATGTCTGCTTTTACTTTTTTTTTGGGCAGAATATCTTGTGGGCAGTCATTCTAAAAACCTAGATTATCCCTTCTGTAATACAGGATCTCACAGCTACAGACCTGAGAGTACAGAAAATAGTTATTAGTGATTTGGAGGAATAAATGGTTTCTCTTCAAAAAAGCAAAAAAAATGGTATTTCCCACCTGCCTTCCAGTACTGTAGGGACTTAGTGATTGCAAGTGTTCCAGTCCTACAAACATCAGTGCACAGCCAGTAGAAAAACAATCAGCTTGCTTTTAAATTAGTTACATTAATTTAATTGCATGTTTGTTTATAAAGTGTACAATACAAAGCTCAAGCTTTCTCTGAGTTGTTTTTAACCCATTTTCCCCTGCCTCTTCCTCCAAAAAAGCCAGATCTTAGTCTGTGCTAGTGTTGCTTTACACTGTTTCAGCAACAGGTGCCAAGTGTTTCTTGAAGTACTTTGCTGTATTTTAGAGCACTCCTAGATGCTGATAACTACATCGGTAGTTGGAACCACACCACTTGTTCTCCTTGTTCCTGCCTGCCATAAGAGAGGTTACCCTGGAACAAGTAGCATTTATCTAAAGAACTCAGATACACCTTTGCTAGCTTAGGCTACACTGAAGATTTTCCTGGCTCATTCCTTCAATGAGAAAATGCAAAGGTATTTGCATATGTCCATTTCTGCTGTGCCAAGTGATACTCATGTCCAGCTGTGGCTTTGTCTTTAGTACATATTGTGTACTGCTCTAGCCACCAACTCCTCTTGCTCAGTGACTATCAATATGTTCTGCTAAAATTCAGCCATTTTTAGCAGCTCAGCTGTGTAAGGTTGCTTAGAAACCAACCTTCTTATACCCACATTCTCCTGACAGATTTCCTATGCAATAACATCACTGCATGACACATTTGTATCCTCATATGTGTTCCTCTTCCACTTGAGATTCTCTGAGTAAAGGTTGTTGGTGCTTCACCCAATTCATAAACAGCATGTGGTAAATCACCGGAGTATTAAATCACTGCAACAGTAAAAATGAGCTCAAATTTTGAATGTGAGCAGTTCCACACTCCTGAATGTAGTTGTTGATCTTTTCATGCAGATACTAATTTCTAATTTTGTTTTTCAGACTAGGTAGCTAGACATTGTTATGACTTTATGGCAATCTCTGCTCCCTTCTTCACTTCTGTATAGAATACTTACTTGCACCATTTCAAAATTGAAATGGTAGGGCTTTTGGTACGACTGCTTTCTTCTTTGTATTTTCTGTTTGTTCAGTGCATCTGAGATGAACTGGGCATAAAGATTTTTATTAGTGATAGAAATATTTTTTTTAAATGTCACTAATAAGTGATAATAAGATATCAACTTGCAGATTAACAGAATCATTGTCAGCTACTTCATTTTTAATGTATCTCTCTGATGACGGGTTTTTAGCTCTGTTTTTACTTCATTTGTCCTTTTCTGTTTGCTAACAGTATTGCACTCCTGCCAGAATGGCAATGTGTTTGTCTGGCAAAGTAATGAGAAAAGCTAACTGACACATCTGGTGAAAAGAGTATTTGTTATTGACCAAGACAATAAGGTCCCACTGCAGTTGTTGATTTTAGTCCCCTGTAAGAACCACATGCAACTTGATTCAAAATTAGTGTATTTATGAATATATCATCAGTGAACCATGCAGTTTGAATTATAAATCAATATAATTTTCATATATTTTTTCTGTTAATTTTGTTACTATAAAACTTATGCTTATTATTTTAACAGCATTTCAAACATTATGTACCAAGAGTATAATTTCCTTAGTGTTCATACTATGCCAAAAGAATGTTATTTAAAATGTTAGTAAAATGCAAAATTTATATAATCCAAGCATGATTTAAATATATATTCTGCTTTATAGGGCATAAAGGCCTAAATCCTGCAATAAAGGAGTAGTACAATCAAGACAAAGACAAATTTAAGGGAGTTCTTGGGGTAAAGAATGTTTTAAGAAGAATTTATGAAAGAATGAGGTTTAAATTGGTAAGATGTCTGAAAAAAGCCAAACTGAAATAACCGAGCCAAAAGGAACAGTGAAAGGATTGTAAACTAACAGAAATAAATAGGGCTAGAACATGTCACATGGTGCAGGCGTGGATAAATTTTTGCACTGAATACTGTGAAAGAAAACCAATGAATGAACAGATGATACTGAATGAAATTCAGTTTTGTTGGTCCTGTTTCTACCACTAGCTTTAAAATTCCACAAGAAAAGATATCTTTTGCGAATAATGAGGCAAGAGGTGAGAAAATTCACAACTGCATTTAGTTCTGATAACAGAAACACAAAATAACATTCTTTGCCAATCCTCTCACAAATCTAGAGAAGTGTTTGTGGTATTTATGAAGAAAATGCAAGCAGAGTTGTGTAAAAGTGAAAGGCAGAAAGCAAAACATACAAAAACACCATCGTTAAGTATGGTGGTGTGATAAGCAGTTGGCTTTAAAAATATTTTAATTATAAGTCATTCTTTTAATGTTTATGCGTAGCACAGCAACAAGAATAGTAACACCCTTAGCACAGTATCCAAGCCACAGGAAACTCATGTGTTTCAGTTTGTGCCCATTGCCCCTTGTTCTGTCTCAGGGCACCGCTGAAAAAACCCTGACTCCATCTTTTCTGCACCCTCCCTTCAGATTTCTGTACACGTTGATGAGATCACCCCCCCTTCAGATTTCTGTACACGTTGATGAGATCACCCCCCCTTCAGATTTCTGTACACGTTGATGAGACCCCCTCTGAGCATTCTCTTTTCCAGGCTGAATGCTCCAAGCTCTCTCAGCCTTTCCTTATAGGAAAGATGACCAGTTCCTTAATCATCTTAGTGACCCTTTGCTGCACACTCTTCAGCAGCTCCATATGTTGTACTGGTGAGCCCAGAACTGGACACAGTAGTGCAGATATGACCTTACCAGTTTTGAGGTGAAAATGAGAGGGGAAAGATGTATACAACATTTTTCTATCTCCAACCTTCTTTCCTACTACGTATAGGGAAAACATATCAAAATTTAGTTTTTCGAAGTGGATAGGATGGGATCAGTAGAAAGGTTGATTTCAAAACACTGTCAGCATCTGTTGTCATTTCATTCTTAAAAACACTTTTTCAAGGGGAGAATGTTTGATTTGGTTTTAGTCATGTTTCACACTTTGTACTTTCATGCCTCTTTTTTGAAAAGTTTTTTACTCTCCCTTTTTAAATATACAATAGGCAAATGGAACAGTCCATTCCAATGATTCTATTTACCATGTTTGCCAACATTTTAAAATCTGTGGAGGAAACTCAGCAATCACAGAATCATGGAATGGTTGGAAGGGTCTTTAAAGCTCATCTAGTTCCAAACCCCTGCCACAGGCAGGGACACCTTCCACTACACCAGGTTGCTCAAAGCCCCATTCAACCTGGCCTTGAACATTGCCAGGGATGGAATGTACAGTAACTGAAGAAATGGAAGATATGGGCTTTTAATACCACAATAATTTTCACTCTTATAACCAGAAAGCAACCTCTGTGTATTGCAGATTTACTTATATTGCACTTAAAAAGAGCTTTGGCTTATGTACCATCAAAGTTCCACCATCTTGTTCAGACAAATTGTAAAGCATGGTATGTACATAAACTAGAAAACCGTCTACAGAGAGGCCATATATGCATAAAATTACCTGGTCCTCAAAGTCAAAATCCGTATAAACAGGATCACCAGAATCCATAATCAGACTGCAATCAAGTTCATTTGGCCCTAAAATAGGAAAGAAAATTGGACTTCAGAAATGGATTGGAAATTTTCACTTTATGTGGCAAACACTATAACACTTCCAGTTGTCTACGTGTATTCATAAACTGCTATCTGAGGAACCATTCAGATTTGCTACAGTACCCGGGTGAATGGTATTCCTTTAACAAAGCCTTCAAAACATCCATAAAAGCTACCACAGATCTTAATAAGGAATGGTTATACTAAATGGTACATTGCTTCAGCCAAGATTGCAATTTTATTGGGCAGGGTGTTCTGTGTGCCATGACTTGCAATTGTAAAATTGCCACAGGCATCTTGACTCTAGGGAGAATAAAAACTATGTTTAGGAAAGAGAAAGGAAATACTGACTAACTTGTGATTAGCAGATAAGGATCCTAAATTGATGTTGATGGAGGACCAGAACAGCATGCTTCCAGCAGCAATGGTCCCCATTCCTATCCTACCCCTTTTCAAGGTGACAGCGTGGCTCTGCCCCTTCTCCCCACCATCTCCCTGTAGCAGGATCAGCAAGTCATGAATGTTCTTGCACTTGGGGTGACAAAGCGCATCAAGGCTTCAGCTGCTGAGAAGCCTTGATCTGGCTGAGCTTTACAGTTGAGCTTCAGCTGAACTGCTGGAGGTGCAGGTTAAGAGAAATTGGGCTTGGTATTTCAAGAAATCATATGGGGGGAAATCATGGCTAAACCACAGTGGGAGGATAAACCACTAATCATCTTTCTACATAAACAAAGGAAAGGTATAGCATGACATATAGTCTGGCATTATCACCCCATTTACATAATCTCATTCCTCAGCAAGGAATGCCTCCTGTACCCGCTAGATTGTGAAGCGCTAAACCAAATCCTGTACATGTTTAACACACATTAAAATATCAATAGGTGTATTTTTCACAGCATTGTTAGAATAACAAAAATACAGTAATGAAACACAGATCTAAAAATTGTGACCAGCCAGTAGCCACAGGCGAGTCCAACCACTATCTTCATGTGGGAAGCAACAGGTAACACCAGAGGAAGTGTAAGATGTGCATCGGTTTGTGACCTTATGTCCCCAGATCAGTTCAGTGGTGAGAAACAGACTATAGCTCTCTCCCTCCTGGATTACAGGCGTGTCTATCTGGTATGATGCTCCTGCAAGCACTGTCAGTGAGAATACATAGAGTTAAGACTATTTGCTGACCTGGAGTTGTTTTCTCACCATTGTAGATGTATGCTTCCTGTAACAAGCATTATCAATAACAGATTTTGCAGTTCAATTTGTGCCAGATGCATTTATGTATTATCTGCTTTTGTTTGCTTTTAAAACTTACATAGTAATAATCTATGTAGGTGGTGAACTAAACATCATGAAGAGAACAGAGAAAAACTGGATGTCACAATGACTAAAACCATAACTTTAGTGGACATGATTATTCCAGGGTGTCTTAGTTTGCAATCCATATTACAGCTGCTGCCAAATTAATCTTTGATGCAATCCTAGAATATGCAAGATATACCAGGGAAATAGTTGGATCTACCATCTGCTGGTGGGTTTTGGGTCCCCCCCCACTGTTCATGTATACTTTATCAGTTTGCTATAAAAAAAGTAACAGAAATGTATTATACTCTTGCTGCCATCCAATGTCACATGTGTATATGCAGCGTGTTCTCTGGCACATACACTTTACGATCTTTAGAAAAACATACACTTTACGATCTTTAGAAAATACCTGCTTGTAAAAGATACATGCGACCAAATAGATTTACAACTGATGAGAGAATATTAATTTTTTGATTCATTTTACACAGCTGACATCTTGTTCTTAATATTGTATCATCATTGGTAATATAACTAAGTCTTAATCATCACCAGCATTCACCTATCTTGACATATCAATCACTTTTAGAGGTCCTTGTGTGCAAGTATTCGATTAACTGTCACTTAACCAGCAAGAACAGTATGTATCCTTAGCTAGAATGTTAGTATGAAATATGGTGCTGCAAACTTTAATGTAAAGGTCAGGCTGAAAATGAATACTCATGCATAATGTATCTTAAGTGATAAAAGCCGAAATGGTTATACAATTTTAATATGGTCAAGCATCTTAAGGCCCTTTTTCTTGAACTAGGACACCAGTTTCCTTGGGGAAGTGTAACTCTTTTCTAGGGTATATTCAAGGAAGGTCAGGAAAATTGAAAATATATGTCTTTTCTTTCTTTGTTCAGTTAAAACTAACAAACTCCATAGCCATCTATCACTGAACAGCATACAGACTTCTCTACCCTTCTCAAATTGCCTCAAGACAAATCTATCGGAAATTAGCTGAAGCAAATGGCTACTCCCAGGACAAGACAAAGTACCAAGGGGACATACAAGAGTAGTTGTAATATCCCTGGTGCAATATGAATAAGGATGAGTAGCTTGCTATCCTCCAGGTCAGTTTGTTGTTCAAGGGAGCATATTTTGTTGAGTTTGGACTAAATCTTGCTAAAACAGGTCTTCTGGGTAGAACAGGCTCACTAACTAACTGCTAGTATGTGTGGCAGCAGAAGTGTACCAGAAAGCCACTTTTACTAGGAGTCGGTAATCGTGGTAGGAGGTAAAGCTGCTGAGGGGGCTAAAGCCAAGGGGAAAGTGTTAGGTTTTCGAAGCTCAAGTTCCAATCAGCACCATTTTATGTAAAACTTTTGGCAGTGTTTAGCTGTCAAGAGAAACACAAAATATTGGCTTAAGGAAAACGGTGAAAGTAAGGAAACTGGTGAAAGCATTTGGAAGCAAACATGCCCTGCTGCTTTCAGGGAGTCTGAGGGTTACACATCTCCTGCTCTGACAGCAAAACTGGGGATTGTAAATAAGGCTCATCGCCTTTTCCGAGTAAGCTGTGTTTTATCTTTGACATGTTGGTGCACTGAGAAGTAGGCTATAAAAAATGAATACTTGCTTACCATTGGAGGAAAGTCTTAACAGTCTGAATTGTCCTAATTCCTTTCAAAGGCATGCCCCATTCCACCAGGTAATCTCAGCTCTTAGTTACCTTAGAGACTTCCTGTGCTTGTATGAACCTATTGCAACTCATCTAAGTAACTGTATCAATTTCAAAAAGGGAAACTCAATCACTAAAAAAACCTCAATAGAATTAAGAAGCTGCTTTGAAAGCTCTCTGCCATGGTGAAATAGCTTGCAAGCAGCTGACCTGAAAAGGCACTCTTGCAACTTAAAATATGCTTCTTCAATTTCGCTGCATGCACAAAGTAGAGATAAGGGGAAACATGGTCATTTTCATGTGCCCTGTGATTCCCCTTGGGGAAAGCCAGAGAGGATTCTATTATGCCCAGTACTGCACAATTAAAAAATAAATCAGTTGGAAATTTTTATTAAATCCCCATTAAATGAATAATCAGCTCTCCAGGGAGGAGCAGGCTGCTGAAAAAAGAAACAGCAGATCAGCTAGAATGCATTCCTCTTTTTCTTTTCCCTGAGATTTCTTTTCTGACACTGAAGGCATCATTCACAAAGATTAGTCTTGCCAGAAACCCAGGGGATCCACTGACACCGCACTGAGGGATGAGTTGAATTAATGGCTGGCTGCAGTTGTACAAGGGTGTGCAGACAAGAGATCCTCCTGCCAGGCTTCATAGTCAGGGTGAGTGACTCCCCTGCCTCTGGAGGGTTGCAGGGCTGTGTTCTGCCACTTCCTTCACCATAAGGCTGTGCTTCTAAATTTCATGCCACATTTTACATACTATTCGTTGCTCCTCAGATGAATTTTGCACAGGCTTAGTTATGGAAAGCTGAGAGGATATGGCTATTATGGCAGATGTGTGATTCCTACCCCAGAAATGCACGCTAGAGCCCAAGGGCATCATGGCCATAAATGTCTCTGGTCCTGTAAAATATTTCAGTGTTCTGAGCCTGGGTGCATGTCACTTCCTCTGAAAGTATCACTTTTCCCAAATGCAAATGTCATACATTGGTTTTTCACAGTACATTAAATTAATTTATACAATGAAACCAAATCGTACCAATCCGTCTAAATTTATCTGCAGTTGATTTAACTTCCTACTACAAGGCATCTATACACCATCATGTGAGTTAATTAAGTCTGCTTCTTGGACCATTTGTGTTTTGGCAAATCAGCTGATGTATTTCCAATCCTTGCTTATATTCGTTATTTATTTCAAATCCTGATAGCAGTTCTATTCAATATGGTTCATTGGCTCGAATATGCTCATACTCATATTTTAACAACCATAGTATTTGCACTGTTCAACACTGACTGTCATAAAAGTAATCTAAGACTATCCTGTGAAATATGTTGCTTCTCTTAATAGCATGTTTAAGCTCAATAAAATAAAAATGTCTTTTTATGTTATGGAACATGCTCTGAAGCACAGTTGAACAACTCAATGCATGTTGCATATAAGCACTTGGGCAAGGCAAATGCTTAGAAGATAAATTTCAAGTGGAATATAATAGAAATAATCTACTGAAGGCCTAATTAGCATTAGAACTACCTTGTATTTCTGCTCTCGGTAAGACGCTTCTAACACAAATTTTATTGCAACCTTACACTTTTGAGTTTCATGACAGGTTGCTCATAGCAACAGTCTTAATATGTCATAGAAGGCAATGAGAAAATTGTATTTTAATTTTTAAAATAGTTTTCTTTCAGTATATATTTTTACACAGTTGATTACAACTGGATTTTACAGGTATAACATATGAAATAGATTGATATGGAGGCATGAAAATATTAGAAATACTGTTTACATTAGCTGCTAGTAACTAAAATATACTGTAATAGCACTAATAAGATTAAAAGACAAAAAGTGAGATCAAGGCAATGCTGGAATTGCAACTCTAAAAATTAAACATCTGGTCTCACAGGATCTCTAGAAATTCTGTTTCTTGATGGTTGAACTTGATGATCTTAAAGGTCTTTTCCAACCTAAATGATTCTATGATACTCCTTTGAATCTCTTTACTATTAGTGGCACTCAGGTTAGGCACCAATTTGATAATTTATGGCATGGCTTCTGATAAAGCTCATAGCTCTCCAGTTATTTTGGTGAGGGATTTGTTAAGTAGATCAGATTTTCAAGGAACTGACTGAAACTCATCCAGAATCACTACCGCTATTTTACAAACTCCTTACATTTTGTCAGTCTCTTTGTCAGAGCAGCACCTTTATCCCACTTCTTTCATCTTGCTATTCAGTACTTCGCTCATTTAAGTAAGGAATCAACAGGTATCAATACAATGCTATACATTGTGAATGCCATTTTAGGTTTGAAATCATTCTCTTGCCTCGAGGAATAAGGCTAAGCACAAAAGAGGTAAGTGTGCCATCTAGTCTTTATTCTTGTGTGCATCTTATCACAAAGCTGACCACTACAAACCTGAGGTTTTAGCTAATACACTTTATATCATTCTCTATCTCCCGCCCCATCTTGATAATTCATCTTTTTGTAATTTTGAACATTATCAAAAGTAGCCTTACAGGTTGGTTTTGTAGGCTAGCTATTTTGGAACTCCCTTTCAAATCTTCAAAATATGGCCTAATCATCCTCTCTGAAGCACTTCTCTTTGCAGATATCTTGCTAGCAGAAAAAAGTAATCCCCCCCTTTGTCAAAAAAGACAATAGATGTATTGCTACTACGAGACCTCATTGTGCTTCAATTCCTTCTTCCTTAGCAGCTCCCAGATGATTGTTCACGATTACAAACACCTGGAGCTACCCTGTCTGTCAAATTGTTGCAGATGAGCTTTCCCTTAAACAGAGGTGAGATCACATACACGATTTTTTTCTACTGCACATACCTAATTTTTGTTTTAATAAAGCTAGTAAATTATATAGGAAAATATTTCACTTAAAATTTCTTTTTGTATGCTGTTTCTGAAGATGCTTATAACCTTATCTACCTATATAACCCTCATGGTCTGCCTGGAAAGCAGCCAGGGATGCTGTCTGTAAAAAGAAAAGTTGTGAAGTTACCAAAGAACGTTTTCCTGTTCCCCTCAAGGAAAATATTTGACAGATGTTACGGATTTTCACTGCTTTGATTTTTAGCTTCAATTATTTTGCTGTCATTTGTTCCTCAAAGGCTTTCACTTTGAAGACATTCAAGCCTCAGTAAGCACAAATAATAAATATATAAATAAAACCCTCAAACATATGACTAATATTCACACGTAGCTTCACAATCAGTACCAATTATTAGGGAGGAAGTATCATTAGTCTCATAGGACTGGTTTTATGGTGAATACTGTGAGGTATCACCTGAAACTGCTGACAACTGGAGCTGATCAACTTATGAAGATTTTGTATTAATAATATGGTTATTTAGTGGACTATCTATAGTATTTTAAGGAGAACTTGTAGATAAACAAGATGTTAGGCGGGTTGTATGATGCTTACAAGTGTAATGATACTTTTTTTGCCCTTAATTATGCAACTGTTTGAGAGTGGTCAAGACTTTGCTACAGTAAATGCATGCATACTTGAGGAGTATGAAAAAGGCATCCCACCAATTTCAAATGCAATATAAAAAGGTAGTTCTTTAGATCTTACTTAACTCACCTGTTGCATCTTCTTTGTTTGCAAATAGTTTATTGTCAACTGCCGAACTTATGTCAAAGAACACTTCTTCTTCGTCTCTGTCTGCATCAAACTTAAAAAAGAAAAGAAAGTTGGCAATCAGACACTGCTTGCTACTTGGCTATGTTTTACAGAAATATGATTTTATCAAATTAAAGGACATTTAATTATGGTTGCTCTGGATTTTTTCTTATTTCTTGAATTGAGGCCAGGTACATTACTATGTAAAAATGGAATACTGTAATCTCAAACTACAGGAGCAAACAAATAATGGTCACAGCAGATGACTATTTTCTATCTTTCCTTATGTTCAGTGATGTCTGTTTTAGGAAGTGGAATGAACCCTGGGGCAAAAAATATTAGATTAGTGCATCCAAGCTCATGAACTTCAGAGGGCTTTTTCTTCAAGATCAAGACTGTTGTGCACCTCTTCAGATGTCTTGCCAATACGTACCTGCCATAGTAAAGATAATAGACAAGAGGAAAAGCCATGAAGAAAGAGGTTCAAATCCTAATAGGACCTTTGCTGCAGATGCTAACCTTTGTATAGATGAAGTTGTTTTCCAAGTACCTCTGAATACAGCGTGATACTTAAGTTAATTTTAGAGAGATACTGAGCGGCTTGTCCAACACCCACCATTGCAAAATCAGTATCACGCTTTGCCTTATGATGACTTATGTATTATCTATATTACTTAAGCTTTTTTGTCACTGGTAATGAGATTTGCTTTCTTATGGAATTTTCCATCAGCACCTCAAGGTAAACTTGAAGGCAAATATTAGCCCAAGAATTTAAAGTGGCAGATGCCAGAAAATAGTGGAAAAATAGGGAAAGAATATAAAAAAGACAAAGGATTCTACAAACTGTGTCTGTGTGAAAGAAAGAAAATAGAAGCTTGTTTGAGATCAGAGTATACAAGAGTGCAGCAACCATTGTAGAAAGTTTGCTGCAAAAAAGCTCAACTTCAACACCTGTGTGCTCAAATCTTCATTGGTATTAGTCACAATTTAAATCTTTATGGTTTTACTATTTAGCTTTATGCTTAGCTCAGCCCTAGACTTCATTACTATCATAGATAAATCTACTATAATCATCAATACAGAGAATTTTCTGACTGGCTTTTCGAATCAAGTTTCTGGCTCTGAGCCTGAGGACCACTAAGAAGTTCATCCTACGATGTGGGCAGACATTTATCTATTCTTGAGGAGTTCTTTAGTCATTCAGTGTTACTCAAAACTCAAAGCAGTGTTTTTTTATTTATAAAGCAGAAATTTGTTTGTGTTTACCTTTTAGAAGGATTACATCTTAACTTGTGTTAAAACTGGTGCTTGTGGAAGAGCATGTCTTAAGGTTGTTGGGCTACTGTTAAGAAATTTATTATCCATGCATGAAGAACAGCTTCGAAATTTCTTTGTTGATAAGCAAAGAGTCCTGATCTTTGCATTAGCCTGTGCCTGAGGAAGTGTGGGGATATGCTTTTCTCTCACTTCTCAGTACATGTACATGTTTCATTAGATATGGTATGGAAGACTTACCATAAAATACAATGTTTGTGGGTATGTGTACACATAAAACCCAGTAAATTGTAATTGGGTTGTGTCTGATTGTTACTGTGTAGGTCACACCACACTTGGAGAGATGACAGGTTTGCTTTCTCATTAGTACCATTCCTCTGAATGTACAGTTTACCATGAAAAAACCCACATGATCAATCTCAAAATGTTCTGAAGATTCCAAGAATTTGAAACATCGACTTCCCCCATTCAAAGAACACCAGCTGTGCTTCAGTACTCTGAAAATCTGGGTTTTGTAATGAAAGCCTATATTGTCACCCAAAGAAAACCAATTATTTGAAGCTTGCACATAGATTCAGTTTTCCCTTCACAAAATGAGAATTGTAATACCCTGAGCCACAGGAAGACAAGGCAGCTTTCAAAGAGAAATTATTTTTGAAAGAAACCAAGTAACCATGTGAGTTCTATACTCCACCAAATTGCTAAACATTTTAAAATGAAATCCTTGTGATAATTATTGGGGGCTTGAATGAAACATAAAAGGTACTCAAACAACCCTATTCACAAAGAACAAACAGCAGTAAAACCTGTATTTTTAGTAGACCATGTCTATAAATCAATAGGTTCCTTTCCCTCTGAAAACAAACCCCAACTTCAAAACACAGCTCTTGGCAACTGAATTATCGACTGTATCTTTATGGATGGCTTAGTTCAATTATAGCCAAAGCCTATGTTTTATAGAAATATGATTCTATTAATCATGGCAGTGAAAGCACTTGTAAAACAAAAGACACTAACTTATTGTTATCTGAATTGGTATCATCTTCACCAGTGATACAGGAAGAAGCAAAATACCTCTTCCCTGTGAGGTCAACAGGGTTTCGGGTTTGAACTCTCTCTAGTGTTTACCTCAATGAGGCACTAATGATGGTCTTGTACTTCACTGTCTCTATTTTGTTGGACTGGGGAAGATGAGGGACACCTCTGAGGACAAGAGAATCATATTTCTTTAAGACTCAGCCTAAATCTCTGAGCCAAGAAAGGCTTCACAAACCTTTCTGAAGAACATTTGGGGGCTATGCTTGGTAAGAATCCATTAAAGTCTTTTGCTTGCCCAACACAGACATGTGGAAGCTGCTGGGCAGCAATCTCCACAGCACTTCTATGAGTGGTCCCGCTTTCAAGATTTATCTCCCTATGACAAAGGAAAGTACCAAAGTATTTTTCTACCTTCTCTCTCCTCAGTCAGTTCAGTAATGGTGTTTCTGTGGGAGAAAGAGGTAATAAAGCATCATTTGGGAGGATGTGAATTTAACAACACCCACACGCTGTAGTTACACCACATACTGTTCTGCTTCCACCTGGTTTGGGGGAACACATCCCAAGGATTAAAGCAGGAACAAGAACAGATCTCTGACTCATAGAATGGTTATGGTTGGAAAGGACCTTAAGATTATCTAAGATTTCCTTTTAGCTGATTTTCAGCAAGTTTTGCTTTGCTCTGACATCACAATTAAGAAATTACCAGTAGAAGTCACGTACCTCAGTATATATTGATTTTATATTTACATAAATGGTGACTGGCAGAATGATGGGTTTTCTGGAAAGTTTATCCCAGTTTCATGTGAACATAGTTGAATTGGAGGATTTGATGCTGGCACAGTTATATCTCAAAATGATGTAAAATATTTTCTAGATCTGTGCTGTAAATAATTCTAGGGAATAATAATTCTAGGGAAGGTAAATAGCTCTAGGGAAAGCAGGTTGTACTTGCTGCTCTCAGAGAGGAAATGGTTAGTGTTTCTAAATAAGCACACAACAAATCCCAGCCAACAGAAGGAGCTTCACAGAAAAATACCTGAGTTGTTGAACATTGTGAATCTCACTGGTCAACGGGGATAAATGGATGTTTGGTAATACCAAATATACCTCTGTATTTATTGGTTTGTAATGTTGTTGGGTTTTTTTTTTAGTGAAGAGAGATTTTTCCTAGTGCATTCAGGGGAAGCATCGAGGAAACTGCAGTTAACTAGAATTTTGAGTGAGGGTGAAGTGATTCAGCTTGGCACTGCCCTCTGCAGACTGATTAATCCCTGATGCCACTGCTAGTCTCTGCAGGTGATTTATCCAAAATGACAGCCCCAAAATAAAGGGAGATCATAATAATCTTTCAAATTAGAGCACAGGGAAACTTGAAAGAAATCTGCTTGCAGCAGACCCAAAGGGAGCTCTTCTTTGTGCACTTTGAAATAAAGTTAGAATAGCAGAAAGCATAGCCTTCCCCTTCCGTCCTGGCAAATAGGTGTAATTAAATAACATTTGCAACAGTAGATGACAATGTCCTCTATTTTAGAACATGATGGATGCCAATGAAAATAAAACAAACCATGTCCAAATTAAAATAATAACATTAGGATGATTGCTTTATGGCAATATTCCCATCCACCTCAAAATCGAATATGATTACAGGAATTGGATGATGAATGCTCTATTTCCTCTTTTTGCTGACAAAGATTCCAACAATAACTGCAATTCATACATTTCTTGAGCATTTTCCTAGCCATTGAAACATGTCACGTATCGAAATGCCCTAAATATTGTACATTTAAAGGTACAGGTGACCTGATTTTTAGAAGTACTTCTTGCAAGGTAGTCTCTCGACCTCTTGGACTTGCCTAAGTTTAAAATTATTTGTCACTGGTCTTCAAGAGCAAGAGTGAGCACAGACTGCTAAGTCTCTGACCACTGTAGTCAGTGCTGATCAGGAGAAAAAAGCAAAGTAGTTGCTTTGAGTTTTAAGTCACTTCCTCAGGTAGGGACCTTCCTGTGGTGCTTGACTGATCTTTGGCTGTGGAAAACAGGCCATCAGATCTCCAGTCATATAAATAGGATAGTAGATTTTTTTTTCTGTTAGACAAAGCAATATCTCTGAAGGGAGATTTATAGTGAACAATTAAGTGGAGTTGGGTTGTGCTGCTTAGTCAGGAGGTCTAATTAGATGTAGGAACAGGAGTGCTGAATTCAAGCCAAGTGATAATGACATCGAGGTGTTTGGCATGGGGGTGATGGCTCCTGGATACTCAGAGCACTGCTAGTAACCATAGCTGATAAACTAGAGGGAATTCTAGATGGGCAGTGAGAACGATTACTTGACTACCATGTCTAAAAAGGGAAGAATTAGGGCTGAGATCAGAGAAGGCTGAAAAATATGTTTCCTGTACCTTTCTATGGGAAAGAGAAATTGTAGAAGTTGTTATATGAAGCAGACAGAATTGTAATATGCAAGGATGAAAACAAGTGAGTCAAATTCAGAATTGAAGCGAGCAGCAAAATTTATTCCTATGCCAGTTTCTTTACTGCTTAATTAATCATAATTGGCAATGGATTCCCCATGAATTGAAAAATTTACATACTGTTTCTAAACAGAATTGATTAGAGTCTGCAGTTTAAAAATTGCTCTATGTAGCCATAGCTGTCACTTCTAACTTTATAATCCTTAACCAGCTATACGTGGAAGTGAAACACAATTATTGTTTAGGAAGAGAAGAAATCATCCATCTATTGTTACCTGAAACAGAGGAGGGTGTGAAACAAAAACTTGTGTCACAGTTATCCCATGCTTTTCAAACAGATACCTAGTTTAGAAGTCTGACTGTACCACTGTCGGAGTGTTGGCAGTTTTTGGTGAAAAATCTGACAATCCTTTAGGTGATAACATAAAGAGATTCGTAAGATTGAGCAAGTTACAATGATTTTTACGTGCTAGTGGCTACAACTGTGACAAGAACAACTCACTGGTATTATTCAGACTGGTTTAGGCAAGAGTTTGTTTCTGAAGGAGTGAAAACGAAAAATAAGAAACAGTTTAATTTTAGCCTTGGTAATGCTAAAAAGTGAAGTGAGACACATTTACTTGTAGAAGTGCTGCTTTATGATTCCCAGACACCCACATAGAAATGCTTTTATTAATGTTGCTCCATCCCTAGTTTGCTTCTCTTAATGATTGCAAGCTAAAATGGGAGGAGGGGACATAGGGAAGACGTAATTCTCTGTCATCCATTCCTTTAGTTCTAATATTTTCTGTCTTTTTATCAAATACTCTGAGATCTCAGATTAATTTTTTAAAAGATCCTGTATCACATACAGAAGAAAATCTACAACTGAAATTACACTAGAGCTTACTGGTGATTAATAAAAAATTATGCAATTAGCAGAGGTCATAAATTTGTATTAGACAGAAATTTAGAAAAGAAGCTGAATGGAGATTTTATCACCATTAATATGATCCTGAGGAATACTAAAGGTTATCTAAAATAAACCAATTAGCCCCTTATTTTTTACCACAGCAGCTCCACACAGGATTCATAAATCAATGCAGAGTCCCCATACTTTATCATTAGAGTTTCTTGAGTCCCGTTTGTCAACTGTCTATTGCTACAAGTGCTACTTGTAAACAAGTGTGAGGCTGAATGTTCACCAGCTCTGAGTGGAGCTGATAGTTCTGTAGGGGCTGCTGCTAGTTTTTGTTTATCCCAAACTTATTTACTCAAAATAGGTGCAATTTGAAGCCACTAACTGTAATTTTTGAGCACACATGGACAGAATCCAGTATGATAATAAAAAATTAAAATCGAACCATCCAATTCAAGTAATATCTTCCAGTAACATTGATGAGAACTGAAATGACCCTCAGAAAGAGTAAATAAGCAGTTATAATGGAAGCTACCAGCTAACTGCTTTATACTACAAAATGTGAAAATACAAACCTGCACACCTATATGCACAGGAAAATCAAACCTGCTCTGCATCTCTAGAAAATCAGAGATGGACCCTGAATAGATTTAGGGATTTTATTATTGCTGATATGAAATGTAAAAATTATGTGATTCTGGCTCACTCCCACATTGGTACAGAAGAAGACATCTTGGGACACTTGTTCCATTGCTACTCATCTCCCTGTTCTATTAATTTGGCAGTAAATAGGCAACGCAGTTACAACAAAAGAGAGGCTTTGGTGTTTTTTCCTCTTAAAATTATTTTCTATTATTTCATACTAAACTCAGAAACTTAGTGCCATGATACACAAGCATGGAGATGTTTGATGGTTTAATTCCCTTCACAGTAAAACTCAGTTAAGCCAGCTTGTGGTATGGAACTCATGATATGGAACACTATGACACCAAGTAAATGGTATGTCTTATTTGAAGAAACAATAAAAAGCAGAAGCAACAGTCCATCTTTGTAGGTTTATGTGCAGTAATAGTTTTTGATAGGCAAAAAGAGGGGCAAGTTCTATCTTTATATTGTGATGATGTTCAGCAACACCCTGACCTATCAGTTTTCAGCTACTAAAAATGAGTGCCTCTGGCAACGTGGTGGTGAGAGTTGATGGGACACTGCAGTTATAGGCTCTTGTAGAGCAGGAAATGGGCAAACTGAAGGACAGCTAGATGTGGTTGGGGGTGTGACGGCAGAAATCGGTAATTTGGTGGCATGGTAGGTAAAAAATTAATGAACTGGGAAGAAAGCAGTTACTTGTTTGGTAGAGAAGCTGATGGAGAGACTGGTGCCACAGGGTAGTTTTAGAACTGTCATATTTTTCATAACACTAAGATGCAAAGCTTTTCTGTCTGAGCAGATATTTAAGATCACTGGCTGGTTATTTTTTTTCCCAATAAGGGTATTAATCTGCATAGCTGGTGACTATTATGTGGAAAGAAAATATATTGCTGTTTTATTTATGAAATAATTTTTGCATCACATTTTCTGTTTCCTTAGAAGAGCTGTGAGTTTCCAACAGGCATTGTCCTCCACTATAGTTGTATCTGGTTTAACTTTTTTAATCTGACATCAGTTTAACATAATAATAAACAATTCACAATGTTTCAGCTATTTCTCTACACTGCAGTGGCCCCTACAATAAATATTCTTTTCCTTTCTGAAGTTGACATCATGAATCAGAACTGAATTAGGCACTATATGCATTAGTTCACATAGTATTTAAGGGACATGATTTGTATGTTTTATTCTGGGTTATCTGACTTGTCAACTTCTAAGAGTAACTTTTCAAGATATAAATACAGCCAGCATCTCTTACATATGAACTCTCTATGCATATCCACTTTGCAATGATTGAAAATTTGCTCCTTAACATGCAAATATGAGCAGTTCATGAAAAATCAATCTCAGTGATGTGGGAGAGCAGTGATGAGGTTTTAATACAGACCCATATAGGAGGATCCTGACAGTGCAATGTGAAGTGTGGCTGCAATGCACATGGGCTTTTGTGTTGGTAATTCCAGTACCTTTAGTAGTCATTCAGTCTGGAGAAGAGAAGGCTCAGGGGAGACCTTATCAATGTCTACAACTACCTGAAAGGAGGTTGTAGTGAGGTGGGTGTTTGTCTCTTCTCCCAAGTAACAAGTGATAGGACAAGAGGACAAGAGGTAATGGCCTCAAGCTGTGCCAGGGAAGGTTTAGACTGGAGATTAGGAACAATTTCTCCACCAAGAGGGTGCTCAGGCAGTGGAACAGGCTTGCACAGGGCACTGCTGGAGTTATTGTCCCTGGAAGTGTTCAAAACCTGTGTACACAATGCTCCCAGTGACATGGTTTAGTGGTGGCCTTTGCAGTGCTGCGGAGCACTTGGACTTGATGATCTTGAAGGTCTTTTCCAGTCTTCCTGATTCTATGATTCTATGATTCTATTACATCTGTCCAGCAGCTCCTATAGCAAAGTCAGCTATACTGATATTTTTTGAAGATTAATTAAAAACAGGAGATGCTTTAGCACATACACATATAGAGACCTTTTCTACCTTGAAAGCACAAACATGTTTTCTTATTTTAAAAAATAAGCATTCCACTGTTGGAGTAATTTTCATTATGTGTCTGCATTTTAAAGGGAATTCATAGAATTGCAGAATTACCTTCAGAGGCAAATGGTATTACAAAAATCCAGAAGAGTCATGTCAAGCACCAAGACGGATCACTGCTGGAGAGCTTGAATAGAAAACTGAATTACAGTCTGAGTTAGGAGATGCTCCATGATTTATTTGTCACTCAGTTCCTGTAGAACCCAGGAAAACACTCAGCCTGAAGGAGAGATCATCTTACTCTGGCCACCACTGGGACTAGGATAAATGGTTTGATTTTTTACTTTAATGCACTTAACCCTACAGGAAAGGAAAGATATTAGTGATTACAGAAAGTTAGGTATGACTGGATGCTGTCCAAATCCTCATATAGCTTTCATAGCCTTCCGTGTCTTAGCATGCAATATTCATTCCTTCCTTTTACATTAGTGGAGCTCACAGTGATGCTGCAGATGATGAAGCATTAATGTAAAATTCAGTATTTTGAAACCCAGGCAAAGGGCAAAACAGCACAAACAAGTCTCATGAAGCTCAGTCGGTAACAGCTGTAGTTATCTGTTTGCTATATTCAGTTCAGAGGTATTACAGGAAGATCCAGAACTACTCAGGTTTTCCCCAAATGCCTTTGTTTTTTCATTCCACAGCACAATAATGCTTGTCTGCCAGTAAAGTTTTTATCCATCTTTACCTAGGAAGGCTTTGGTGGGGCTTGGATGTGACCATGTTCTTCAGAAGTTCCTGGGAGCTCACCCTATTTCATGTAAAACAGGAGACTCTTTGGGAAAAACCAGTTAAGGACTGCTTGCTACACTGTAATTCCACTATCTGCCCCACTACCACATGAGGTATTCTCATTTCTAGAGCACCCAGTTCAGAGAAATAGTCCAACACTAATACGTTCAAATGAATGCTTTTCCCAGTTCCTTTAGTTTTTAATATGGACTGAAACAGTATTTCCCAAAGGGAATGAGCCCTAAAGCTTTGAGACATTAACTAATATGCTTGTGTGTCGAAAGATGTTTTCCTGAATGAAGTTTAAATGGTACCTGTTTTCTATTGCCTGTATTGCTCTTGGAGCTTCTGTGCCACTGTGCCTTTTTTTTAAAACAAAGCCAAATTGTTTTCTAGTATCAGCTCCCACAGCTTACACAGATCACAGGCAGGCACCCCAAATAAATATATAGGAACACTGGTTTCCCAGGGAAGGTCCATAAAATCAACTGTAATTCAAATACGGCAATGAAAATACATTTTAGAAAAACTCGGAAATGAAAACCATTTCTTCCTATAAATATTATTTTCTTCCAGTGTTAATTTGAACTCCGCTCCAATGAAAAGCATTGATACTGCTGCCAAATACAAGTATTTTGTTTTCAAGATCAGTAGCATTTCTCCTGTTGGCTTTTGTGGCAGAGCTTCCAAACGAAAAATAGTACAATTTTGTAAGTTAGTCTTTCACTATTAGATGATGTCATAACAACAATTACCAAAAATACGACTTTTGCCTGTGTCTCATCACAGTTCAGCTACTAACTGAAGGCTAACAAGAAAAGTCCTGAGTTAATTTCTACTGCAAATGTAATTAGCTAATAAAGCTTGAGAACTAGTGACTTGGATGCAGGAACAAGCATGGGGCATACTATAGGCTTAAGCATTAGCTGCTGTGGGGTTCTTATATGCAAAATCTGTATTTATTTCAGGAAATAATTTGGTATTTGTAGGTGTCTGAGACAGCAGCAATATAGGTAATTGCATCTGCAACAGTTGAATTTCAGATTGTAAGAATTTGAAAATTATTAGCTTTTCCTGTTTTTATTCTGCTCATGGCAGGAGCGGGTTGGAACTAGATGATCTTAAGGTCCTTTCCAACCCAAACCATTCTATGATTCTATGTTTCTATTTTCCTTGGAAGACAAAAGTATATTTTCCTTGCCAGCTAAATAGTTCCTCAGTGTTTAAATAAATCCTGACCCAGGTTAAGCAGTGTTTCCAGTGGTGGTTTCTAAATTCATAAACTTTGTAAATGGCATTGGAATAATAGTATTCAGCAAATGTCAGTTTGAGTTCAGGATGGGCTCACAAAACCAACCCCAACTGTACTGCCTCAGGAAGGACATGAATTTGTTTCCTGCAGCAAGAAGTGAGAGCACTGCTATTTTAATATCTGTACCAGAAAGTTCTGTTTATCTGTCTTAAATTATTGGAGCATGTTGTTTCAGAGCACAAAGGAGTCTATTTGGTTTATAAATGAAAGCTGGCAAGCTAAGGAGATAGTGACAGGAACTATTGCTTTAGTCATCATGGAATATGACATTCTTGCATCTAGCGTGTATTTTCTGGAACCAAACATAGGACAAAATCCCATGTGATTATGTAGGCAGAAAGCATTTTTTAAATATCATAAAAAAGTGGATGAAGTGGAACTGATTGACATAATTTATTTATCTTTTCAAAAGCTTTTAACAGTATTTCTACTCAGAAGCTATTAAATAAAACAATTTTAGGGAAGCACTGAATAATATAATGGGAAATGTCCAAAGGATATGTTGCCAATGACGAGTACAGAGAATGCCAACTATACTGATCAAGGAAATAGTACAAATCAGAAAACAAGGGCAGCTCACCCTGACTCTTGAAGTGAAGTCTGAAGAGGGACAAGAATATTTTCAGAAAATGCCTGTAATGTGACAATAGTGGCTGTCCTCTACATGCCCATGAAAAGAAGTCCCTCTGCAGATTTCTTGTCAGCTTCTTTAACTACTGGAAGCTGCTCCAAGGTCTCCCTGGAGCTTTCTCTTCTCCAGCTGAACAGTCCCAATTCTCTCAGCCTGTCTTCGTAAGAGAGGTGCTCCAGCCCTCTGAGCATCTTTGTGGCCACATTCCTTGACCTGCTGGTCACGCTTCTTTTGATTCAGCCCCAGGACATGGTTGGCTCTCTGTGCTGCGAGTGCACACTGCTGGGTCATGTTGAGCTTCTCACCAATCAACACCCCCAGGTCATCCTTCTCCTCAGGGTTGCTCTCAATCCATTCTTGTGCAGCCTGTATTTGAGCTTGGGACTGCCTTGACTGTATAGTTTCAATTCAGTTGATACTAGGCTTAAAGATATCTTTTACTGCATTTTTTTTTCTGTTTAAGATTCTAATTAAACAAAAGGCATTCAAGAAAATGAATATTTCTTGACTTTTGCAGTGAAATTATTTAAAGTGGTGGAAAAATGACTATGTGAATACAACTTGATGTTTTTGCTTACAAAAGAGATTGTGCAGGATTTTAGGTTCCCACCCTCATATTGTTTGGTTTAAGCTATAGTGAGATAGAAAACAAAGTATTTTAAATACTATTTTCTGTGACTTTTTTAATTCTGAATTAGATGATAATGGATAATCTGACAGTAAAAATCTTTTTAAACAAAACCCCCAGATGATCTTAAGCCTAAACCTCAGGTCAGGTTCTGGCCTGAACTCAGTTTTCTGTCATGCTTTGGCTACCTGTCGCATTTTTAAGTAATATAATATATGGCATTACATACTTGCCAAATTCAGTTGGCAGGTCTCACTCCTAATTAATAATCATTAATACAATTCCCTCATTTGGCATATCATAAAGTTCATTAGATCTCTGAACTCGTATGGAGTATTATATCAAAAGTAAATAATTTTTTCATTCTAAGGGACATGGTCTTCTCCAGTGAGCATAACAAATACCAAGCAAGAAGTATCAATAGTTAGACTCCCTCTAAGAGTGGACTTGTTATAATTTATACAACAAAGACAAGATTTGCAGATTTTCATTCAGATATGCTAGTTCTTAAGTTTAGTTTTTAAAATCTTCAGTTGAAAAAATGCTTGAATTCTAAGCAGTCATTACAACTAAGAAGGAAAGGGAAAATTTCCTTCTACTTAGACTATAGTGTTCTAGCTCCCAGAAACTGTTGTAAGTCACTATCCAAATTTCCAGAGAACTGCAATCTCCTATTTAATTCTGTTAGTTTTGAGAGTTGTTTACACTGTAAAGGAGAAAAAGAATTTAAAGGTAGATCCTAATTCTTTGTAAAACTTACTCTGTTAAAATTATGCCAAGGGATTAGGGGAACTAGCTGCTTCCTCTAGCATGGAAAGTGGGAGTCTGTAGAGAGCCTATTTCTATATGCTGGTTCTACAAGCTATCGATTTTGCACAGCCACCAGTTTTTAAGCAATTCCCTGATGTTAACTTAACACTCTATTACCTCATGTAATGAAGATCCCGAATATTTGCCTGTGATTTAATTTACAACAGTTTTCCTACGTATCCTCCTCCAAGCTGTACAACTTTTGTACGTGCATAGTCACTGAGGTAGAGAATGACTTGCTCTCCGTAATTACATCCCATCCTTACTTCAGTGAATAAATTATCACAGGCTTCTATCCCTGCTTAAGACTTTATTTGTCCTTAATCATCCTCAAGCCAAATCACATATTTGAAAAAGGTTGGAACTGGGTCTCATTTTATACCCCAAATACCAGCCATTTTCTAGTAAATCTTTTTTTAGAGCACTTTTAATTTTTTTTTAAATTGGCAAAGTTCACTGTTCTTGCGCAGCTCATGGGGAAAAGGGAATTCTGCAATTTTTTTGAACTTTGCTTAAAGTCAAAAGTGCAACTGTGAACTTTAACTTGAAGAATAATTCATATTTACAAGGTATGATATTAGAATGGGGTTATAACAAATTGTTGTGTATCTTCACAAGAAGCTATTAAATGAACTCTATGTAAAGTTTTCTCTAACATAACTGGTTGCTAAACTAAGGGTGTCAGTACGCCCTTAGTTTCTTTCCAAGAAACAGTGGCATGGTTTCTGTTACCCAGTCCTAACCTAACTTGTGACAGAATATCCAGGAATGTTTAATTATCCTGTCTTACACTCACCCTACTAAATTTAGTGATTTTTCTGAGTGGTTTCCTGGCTGTAGTTTAAGGATATAATGAACAGTTCTTAAAACCAAACTCATTTCATAAACCAAATGGCTCCTTACCCTCTTTCTAAAGTTATCTAAAGAGATATGAGAGAACATGAATTGCATAAATGAAGAAAAGCCCCTGTTCACAGTACTGGAATTGAGCTCATTTGTGTCTTACACCCCATGAACAAGGTTAGAGATGAAAGCACAAAGGATACACAAAACCTTTAATGGCCGTTACAGCAGACTGAGGTGACATACCTACTCTGAAGGACAACAGAGGTAATGTTCTTGTAAAAGAAGCAGAAACAAGCTGCCTTGGATTTATGTGTATCTGTATTGTTTAGAATCTATGTAGTGAAATTCTTGCCATAAGGTGGAGACATGAAGAGGATTACTGGATTACTTTTTCAGTGTATTAAGGAATGATAAATTTAATAAGCAACTTGACTAAAAACAGCGTTACCCGCATTCTAGGTTCCCTTTTTGTAAGGGTTATGCATTTGTACAGAAGTCTGTTCTTTCCAGGAGAGCAGACCAAAAAACCACAGAAAGCAGGACACAGCAGGAAAGTAGTAAAAAACTATGTTTTTTAATGGCAACTTGCAGTGGTAGGAGAGGGTGATGACCTCAGCATTACAAAACCCGTATTATTACCAAAAGAAAATGGATGGTAGAATATAAGAAAAGACAAGACTTGACTTACTAGATAAAGCAGAGAATTTTAAAGCACTGGTATTTAAAACATGAATGTGAAGTTTCAATTTGACATTCTAAATAAGGACAGGATGAAAAATCCAGAGAAGGACATAATGAAAAAAATGTTAAGATTTGCTTAAAAACAATGTACTGCTAGCAATTATATTTTTAACAAAATGGATCAAGAGGTGACATACGTCTGACCAATCCTAGGTATATAAATCATAGCAAATTGCAGTGACAAGGTGCCACATTTCACACATTAAGTCCTCTGCTATACTGCGATTGGCATGAATGACCATGTGGTTGGAATAAAACTAGATTAATAATTGAGAATGCAGACAACAGTTCTTTTGTCACGGAAAATGACAATGATAATTGGGATTGCAGTGTTATAGTCACATCTTGTGAGGCTTCTTTTCCTGTTTTTTGTAGATTACTGGATTGCAGAATGTGATATGGTGACAACAAAGTGAACAGATAGTTAAATTCAGTGGCCATTAATGAAACAAACTGCAGCCCTATATCAGATGGAAAGGTAAAAATGTTAACCCTGGGAGTAGAAAGGATGATAACTGTGCAAGAGGATAAGGAAACATGCTTAGTTATAGTGAAGACAAACTGTGAAGGATTCACAAGGGAGTTTTTACCAAGAACTTTAGGTTATGTCTATATGGTACATGGCAATGCTGTGCAGAGATGTTTGTGTTAACACTAAATGGTGTACCACAGTTACAAAGAACAAAATATCCATATTAGTGGCTATCTGATGTGTAAGTATCAGTGAATTTTAGAAGAAAGGATTTATTACTTCAGTGAAGTGCTGAGTTAACACAGTTGTGGTGTTTCCTGGATCTGAAATGTTTCATACTGTTTTTCAAGGCTCTGTTTGGTTCTAGTAGGAAAAAAAAGAAGAAAAATCCCCTAAAGAGCTATCAGAAACATTCTAAGGGATATTCTGCAAAGGGGAAGATTAAGTGAAGGCTTTTTTTCTCACTGTAGTACTGTCTAGTGTGGTGTATTCCCTGAGTCAGAAAGAATGAGTAGCTTTTCAGCTCTCTCAGTTCTCCACCAAGAACGTAGCTGTGTCTAACCCTGTCCTGTTATTCCTAAATGCTGAAACAAGACTCCAGAATGCTAGAGAAAAATGCAGGAACAGATCCAGCAGTTTAATTGCGTCAGACTTTCTGTTGACAGTCTGAGCATCTCTTCTCCATTTTGACACTTAAACGGCTTCCATCAATACAATATCCATGGTATTCACAAATGTGAATAAATTTATGATGTATTTAAAAGGAAAAAGTGTAATCTTTTATATCTCCCCTCTCTTTCATGCAGTATATCTACAGGAAAGGAGTAAAGAAAAAATGCTCAAATAATTACAGGATGATACTAGATCTCATGACTAGAGGCCAGTTTACTCAGTCTCATTTCACCTATTTAAATCAAAGTTGAGTTGATATCATAACAAATATCCAGTTGCTATGTCCATAAGGAAATAAAAACATTTAACAATAGCTAATGATACTAACTGAAGATTCAGGAAATTAGGATGTTAAGTACTGGAATTGTAGGGCATGAGCCACTGGTGTAGTAACATTTTAATAGGACTGTGAGAGTGACAGCTATAAGACCATCCTGATTCTACTAGTGTAGGAAATTGCATAAGCTAATATCCAAAATTTTTGGATCAAATGGCAGCAAAATGGTTTTGACATGTAGTTGGGAAAGCACTGACTATAAACTTTTCATACGGAAGATCCATCACTGGCAATCAGAGCTAGAAATCACTAATGGAACTTTTGGTAAGAAAGTGGCATTTTAACATCTGCAGCAAAGGGTGGTTGAAATGTAGCTTTAGTTTTTCTGCTGGATGTTCACAAAATCAAATGTAGTTTAGGACAGGAAAGTTTGCATATGGATGTCAAGTATTCCTCATTCAATTTGAAAGGACTTTCCAGAGATGTGGTATTTTTTTCCAAGCGGGCTTCCAATATGTATCCTCTGAATAAGAAAAATAGATCTTCTTTAAGCCTCACTTCAGCTATAAAAAGGAAATTGGAAGCTAATATTCACTCAAAGGACATAGCTTCATTACCTTAAGATGAACTGTTTAAAATAACTTGAATATGTAGGGCATGTTTTTTTAAACATCTCCCACAGTTCATTCCTCTGCATGGTAACTTGGCTTAATTACTTGTCTTAGCTTTAGCTTCAGATCTGTAAAAAAACCTTTGTTAATTTTAAATACATACCAGTTTTCAGAGTGCCAGAAATGGATAAACCTGGGATTGTATGGCTGTCAGAAACAGTATTCCTTCTCTCTTTCTGGGCTCATTGATGGCTAATTCTGTAGCCAGACTTGTCAAAGTTTATTTCTTTTTTTTCAAAGTCTACTTCTTCACTCAAGCTACGGGTGTACAGGGGGCAGGGCAGCTTCAAAGAGCTGGTGTTTATTTAAATCACTGTTCCTCCAAAGTTAGAAAATAATACAGTGTTGCAGCAACGCTATTCAGTTCAGCAAAGAATTTCCCCCCTCAAGGATTTTCTCCACGCTTGCCATGTACACAGAGGGCATGTTTCCAAGCTTGGTAGTTCTCTGGCAGACATTACTATTTCTGATATACTTATTGACATAAATCATATAATTAGGGGCTGAAAATATGCAGGAATTACTCATCTATCTTTCTCATGTAAAATGCACATATATTTACAAACAGCTTGTTTAGACACATTTCCACATAACTTTCATTCACATAACTCCTTTTATATGTTCTTTAAAGTATCTCACAAAGCAGTTAAGCAAATAGTTTTGAGACAGTGTAAAACCTAACCATGTTGTACAGACCTTCTCTAGCTCAGCAGCTCCGCAGGAAACAGTCATAGGTTCTTTCTTATATCCCAGGTTTTCTGTAATAGAGCCATCAACAAAGCTACCTGGGTTGCTCTTCACACCCCCACTTGGTCATGCCCAAGAAACCAGAAGTACCCTGAAGAACCAGAGTAGTAGTCATCTTAGAAGCTAACATGTTCCTGCAAGACTGTGCTCACGACTGCAGTATTTTTGTAACAGCTGAGGCATTTGAAAATATATTAGTAGCATTGGACCAATCAATGCGAAATCTCAGTTGTACCCTCTACCAAGCAAATCAAGTTCAAACCCACATCTGCGACTTGTGGGGAGAAAGGCTACACTCACATACAATGAGTGTACATACAATAGGTCTGAGCAAAATAATTTTTTCCAAGTCTGTATCAATTTGCAGCCAAAATGCAAGATCCAAGGCATCAGATGCCATGTATATGAGATCCTGAACCTGCAGCAGAGGAGTGAGAGCATATGGTGGAGGTAGTCGATAACAGTTTCTATTGCATGCTTTACTTCAGGGAAGGGGAACTGGGATTCTTTTAATTTTCTTTTTAAGGACTGTTTAATGCAAAACTGCATGGATGAGAGCAAGTACCACTACCATAAAAACAAGAGAAGCTAGTAATTCTGTGTTCTCCCAAACCAAATGCAAGTTTCTCCAACAAGGAGATGACTCTTGGAATTGGATTCTGATTTGGGAGAGGTGCCAGGCTGTTGCTGCCATCAGGACCTGCAAGCATGGTGAAGGTTCAGGTCATGCCTCTGTATAACAATTTCCTATCGATAAGATCTGGACTGACCTGAGAATTGGTGAAAAGACTGCAGGACCCACATTTCTCACATGGACAGGAGGCCCAGAATTAAAGGAGGAATTCCTCTCAATGATATGGTTTAGTGGTGGTCTAGGCAATCCTGGTGTAATGGTTGGACATGATCTTAAAGGTCTTTTCCAACTTAACCGATTCTGTGATTCTGTGAGCAACTGGAAGTCCTCTGGAATCGGCATTCACAGCTAAATGATTAAATAAATAGAAAGCCCGATGGCTTTCTATGGTTGGACACCTATATGGTAACACAGAAACTTTAGAAATAGATTATAACTGGTATTTTCATCAGCATATTCTTAAGTCACAGCCTGTAGCGGAAGTTCATGTCAGTGTGCAACGTTATAGCAAACCCCATTTTTTAATCAGATCAAGGGAAAATTTATATAACACGGTTCCATGGGGAATTTTTCTGTGACAGTTGACAGCCATTAGGCTTGTTTGATGCTAATGAGGGCAGACAGCTATATAAGCTATTTCCCTCACCCGCAACTATTTGACTTCTAAATTTGTGCTCAAAATCCATTTCTAGCTTCAGCTGCTTTTTCTGGGTTCCCTTCACTTCTCTGACTAATCTGAATGGCATTTTAATGTTTTACATAGGCATGGTAAATTCCCTAAAAGGAAAAGTAAGACAATGAAGATATCAGTGAAATCAGCATTTTATGCCACAGGATGCTGTCCTGCTTTGGCTGTTTAAATAACATCCAGAGGCGCCTTATAACATTTAGCATTTTAGTCTTGCTAAAGGCAGTCTTTTTTCTTAAATACACACAGACTTATTAACATACCAAGGCTGACACTGAAGCATTATGTTTACATAGAATTATTACAGATAAGGCAGACTGGTCCTAATCCTGTCTCCAGTAAGAGGAACTTCCACTGCTACAATGATCAGCTCTGTAAATTCTTTTTTCTCCCTAGAATAACAGATACTTTTATAAAAGAACAGCTAAGCTCTCCAAGAGCAACTTTAATAACTGTGACTGAAAGGTTTTTGTAATGCAATGATCTCCTCTCCATTGACTATACCAATATCTAGACCAGATTAGAGTCCAAATAAAGTGGAGATTTAGACCCTTTTCAAAATTGCAATATGTGGGATGTGTATCACTGAGGTGGGAATAGAAGAGTTTTAAATTCCATCTGAACAAGGCAGAGTAGTTTAATTACCTTTTCTACCTAACTTCTCCTCTGTCCTACCATCTTCCCGCAATTGATACAACTAACCACTTTCTGAAATCAGATAAGCTGGAGATACAAATCCTGCATGCTGTCTTGCTCTCCTCACCTCTGATAACTTTTTCCTCCGATACAAACAGAATAGCAATAACCATAGCATGGTCAAATTTTTTACCTGACTGAAAATGGCTGATTACTACCAGTGGATTCATTTTATATAAGAAGTAGTCATAATTTTTTTCTTGCATTGAATTAGCAGTAAAGAAGTACAACTGCAGTATTTTTCACTGTGTGGGCACCATCTAATATCTTTTCAATGCTCATTCCTTTCTTTCCTGAGTATAGTTTGTGCTATTAACTGAGAGTAACTTAACCAAGTCAGGTGAGTGGAAAAAAAACCCTAACATGTTTTCTAGATGAAGAGGCTGTTTTCTATTGGATTATTCATTTATTTAGGATTTAGAGTTAGAAACATTATGATACCAGTGCTACAACAGTTTGTTCATTATGGTCTGTCACACTGTATTGTTGTGCTCTCTAAACTTCCCTGCAGTAGGGGAAATTACATCTGATGGGATGTAAATGAAAAAGTTTCCTGGTTAGAATAATTTTACATCACAGTAATTTATTCAAAGGTCAGTGAATACGGTTTCCTTGAGCTTTATCCTACAGTTCTTAAGGGCTAGGCAGTTCAAAGCAGCAAGTCTAACAATGATGAAACATCAATATAGCACCCCAAAGAGAAAGGTATCTTGAAATTAAAAAAATAATAAATCAAGTTTCAGTTTATTTCCCATCTGATTCTTAAGGAATACTTTTAATAGGAATCTTCTTTAACAGCAAGTTCTCACCAGACAACAAAGATGTGCTGCACTAGACCTTCAGCTAATACAAGCCAATTTTCTCCTGAAACAGAATACCTAGGCTGGGGTACCAAGAGTGGGGCTAGAAAGAAGCATTAACTTTTATTATTTGTAACAAACAGCACATTTTTTCAGAGCATGCTAGCTCTGTCTCAGGACAGCAACCACATTAAAAGCATTAAAGCACGTTAGTTGCATAGGGATTAAGGTTTTTTCATTCTTTGCTTTACTTTTTCATTATTATCTAATTAAAGAAATATTAAATCAGCATTAGAAAGTGAAATGATACCATCCTGTATCTCCAGGAGTACTGTAGCCTAAATGAGAAAGTACCTAACAATGACTCTCAGAGGTGCGTGATATGATCCACCTAAGTATTTTTAATTGAACAGCAAGAAGCTTGTACACACAGACCCTTTTATTTTGAAGTTCTCTACTCATGACACACCTCAACAGTAGCCTTGGCTTCTTAGGCATGGCTGTGTATACATACCAACTGCCATGTCAGCACCTGAGACCAAATATAATAATATTCTAATATATTTATCTAAATAATTGCTAGATGGCAAGAAGGATATTGGAATGGATTAAACTCTATTCAGAACTGAAGACCTCTGCTAAACATTAGAGTACTTGCAGATCATCTAGGCATTTACTTTTTCTCCTGTTTATAATTTAACATCTTATCCCCCCGTAATTTGTGGCTTAGTTACTGTCTAGATAAACAATATATAATGTTCTAAGATTTTTTTAAGTTACTGATACAATAATTGCCAGCATATGCATCTATTTATATCCAATATTGTGATACCTTACTGCCTTGATACCTTTTGAAATAAAGTTTGATTTAAGTCAGGTTTTGATTTGTAAGATCTATTGAAAGATTGCTAAAAAGAATGCTAAACACAGATCGTGTATTTATAAAAATATCAGATATTTACTTCTCTTTCTTAATTTTAATGAAGGTTCCACTGTTCAATTTGAACAACAATCCAAAATCTTGGATACTCCAACTTCATTACTCCAAAGACAGGGTTTTTCAGAAAGGACAGAGTTACATCTCCCCATTTCTTAAAAGTACTGTAGGTGGGGCCCTCACTTCTTTGTTTGAAAACGAAAGCCAGGATCAGACTCTGAGGGCAGGGATATCATGCACAGACTGAAAACAAGGCATACAGAGCAGCAAACAAGTACAAGATATGCATTATATAAAATTATCAAAGATCAAGTGAGAAAAAGAAGGTGAAGGGAAAGAATTACACCTAAGCAGCCTCATCAATACAACCTGAATAGAAGATCATGGGTTTTAATTCTCTTAACTTAAGCAAACTATGTTAAACCCAGTATGGAGTAACTGTTGGAGCAGGAAATATATTATTCTTTGGGAATTTACATGTGTATTTTCTTGCTCATACAGTGTCAAACAGTAGACTACAATTTTATCAAATGTCTCTCCATTTATCATAGCTAGATTTCAGTTCATTTTTCCTTCTCTTAGTCTGTTCACTGATGAAGACCAACATACTTAACTAGATGTTTAAAATTTGAGTCGTGGTTCTAAAGTTATATCTCTCCATAAGACAAATGGTTCTGTTTCTTTTCCCTGAGTAGAATCAAGCCACTTGGTAGAAGAAATGTTTGAGATTTACAGCTTTGAATAGCATTGACAGGGTGCAGATAAGGATTTAAGAAAAATGTAAACCTTTTTTTCCTCCTGGTCAACACTGACCTTGCCTGACATTGCCGCAAGGATTCACTCCTTTAAGAATTAATCTAGTGTAATTCTATTTTATGCTGTTCCAGTTCTTACACTGATCTCATCCGTGTAATATTTCAGTGCTCTCCAAGTTCAAAATTATAATCATCAGGATGAATGTGATTTTCTTTCTTGCATCCTCTTTCTGTAGGGAAATAATATGCACAAGTGTATCAAATGAAGTACTGGTGTTAATACCACATGTATTACACAAATACATGCTAATAAAGGCAAGTTGAAGAGACAATGCGTCCACAGGGAGGAAGTGGTGATGACAACTGCAATGGTTCTTGGATCCTATGGCTTTCTTTTGTATTGATGAAAGGCTATGAAAAAATTGTATGATTTTTCTATTCTCAAAACCAGGAGAAAGCTCAAGTTCACCAGTGAAGAAGACAATGGGAATCAAAGCCATTTGGAGTAAGAAAATATCTCTTCACTGATGTTTGCTTAAAGGAATAGGACAGGAAGTTGGCAGAGACATACTTTGATGTCCCATTGGATAAATGAATTTCCAACAAAATGAACACATAAAAAGAAAATACATTGTCAGAGGAATGTCAAAACTCTGTAGATGATGCTGATCTATAAGTTCACCACAAAGAAAAGGAACAAACGGTGACAATGTAACAATCTTTTTAAACGCGATTTTAAAATTTACAACTTGCTCTAGTAGTATGTAGTTTCCTGCGTGGACTTAGCAGGTTTCCTCTGTTTCGAGATCATATGTTTTGAAAAAATGTCCTTTTATAGGAAGTTTCAGTTGCTTACTTGCAGTATGCATACCTTATCTCTTCTTATTACTCCTTCCCCAGCTATTCCTTTTTCTTATTTATCCCCCACCACCCCAGTTACCATAGGCAACTGGAAGATGTATCTTCCATACGCAGTGAAATCCTACGGAAATGAGGTCTGCCACATATATCCTTTGTCATCTACAGAAAGGGATCCTATTATCCACTGGCCATGAAATTACTCCTGTCTGACTCTCAGGGCTTGGCCTTACTAACATATCCTGCTTTTGCAGAAAGTGAAATGCAGCTGAACTGTAGCAACCCTAACAACAGGTGAATATCAGTGTCTCCCTTCCAAAGTCTAATTCCCTTCACTTCTACACCAATGTAAATTTGAACTATCTGATTCTGCCTCTCTACTCTGCTCTCGTGAGACCTCACTTGAAGTATTGTGTACAGTTCTGGTGTCCTCAGCATAAAAAGGACATGGTACTTTGGAACAAGTCCAGAGGATGATCAGGGGCTGGAGCACCTCCCATATGAAGATAGGCTGAGAAAGTTGGGGCTGTTCATCCTGGAGAAGAGAAGGCTGAGTGGAGTCCTCATAGCAGCCTCCCAATATCTGAAGGGGGGCTATAAGGATGCTGAGGAGTGACTCTTCGTTAGGGACTGTAGTGATAGGACAAGGAGTAATGGGTTAAAACTCAAGCAGGGGAAGATTAGATTAGATATACAGAGGAAGATCTTTACTGTGAGGTTTGTGAGGCACTAGAATGGGCTGCCCAAGGGAGCTGTGAATGCTCCATCCATGGCAGTGTTCAAGGCCGGGGTGGACAGAGCCTTGGGTGACATGGTTTAGTGTAAGGTATCACTGCCTATGGGAGAGGGGTTGGAACTTGATGATCTTAAGGTCCTTTCCAATCCTAACTATTGTATTATTCTATGATTCTAGATCTCTATGGAATTATAACAACACACTTTGTGTAGATACCATATAAATAAGGAGTAAATTCAAATGTTTGAGATTTTTTTCATACTAAAGACATTTTTGACATGTTGCAGTGTCAGTATTATCTGCATATGCTGTTTACTTGTTCTGTAGCAGACAGTAATATAATGTTCACATGCCACGTTATCATTTCCACACCCATCACAAACATCTGCTTTCCTCAAAATCCAAAGAGGTACCTAAGGTGAATGTTACAATATCAATTATCTTCACAATCCTCAAGAAACAGAGCTAAAAAGTAGAAGATGAAACCTCAATAGGAAAAACATCTTATTTTACCTGTCTCGTCCCAGAGAAGGAATTCAATCCACATGCCTCACATGCTTTACCTACAAAGGCACATTTTTGCTGAAGAGCTAAGTATGCTTTCTATAAGGTGGAGCATTTGTAAAGGCTATAGAAATGTAATAAAATACACACTTCCTCAGTAATGGAGAACGACTTCCTAAAATTCCAGTCTTCTCATCCTGCCAAACACAATCCTCTAACAGAACAGATACTTTCTAGAGAAAACAATGTCATAATTTCAATAATAATTGAAAAATAATTTCATTATTTTGAATTCAGAAGGATGTTGAAATGCATCATTAAGGCATCATTAGATGACTTTGCAATTAAGGATGCTTTGGACCATCATGAATCTGACCAGCATATAGAATTAGTCATATTTGACATGAGGAGAACGTACCAACAGGAACTACACAGGTTATTTAGACTACCAAAATAAAAAAAAAATGCCATCTGTGCTCTCACGGTGCCTATTGTAGTACCATGTTCTGTGCATTGTTACAAGCAGTCAGTAATTTAGAGCATGTCAATAATTCAACATTGTCAACTGCTTATTGAATTTGTCATCATTAAACACTTAAATACTTCAGCAAAACTTGCTAGCCCTATTTCCATAAAGTGCTTCTGGCTTTATTCATGAATGCAGCTTTTGGTGCATTCTGTGTTTCGACAGTGAGTAATTTCCAAGCAAAGGGTTTTCAGCTAGTTGGTAAAGGATTTCATGCTTGCAGCAAAGAATTTACATGCTGCTTGCTATGTCACCTGCATGCTTGTGAATTTTGCTCTTTTACTGCATGCTGAAGATAATACTCTTTCAGAAAACTGGAAGTTTGCTGTCAGAAACCATGGTTTATATCTAAACCATAATTGATTCACCAACCCTATCTCAAAGCAAAAGGTCTGAGAAGCCAAGTATAACCACAGAAAAAATTAAGGTTTCAGAGGTATATACTAAAGGACTTACTGTGATGATTAGCCCTTTTTCCTGGAAATATTTAACCAATGGGACAGCATTCTGCTTGAAATTCATTAGTCGTCTTTGAGTGGCTTTCAGGTTATCATCAGGTCTTCCTTGCTGTTCAGCACGCTTCAGTAACCTTTCTTTCAGCCTTTGACTGGAGCATGCCAGGAACACCACCAAATCTGGGGTACAGATCTGTAGAAAGAGCAATCCAAGAAATCTGTGATTAAGCTGACTACTCAGCACTGCAGGACTCAGCAATTCCATTATCAGGTAAGGCTCAGGTATGCTTTTCAGACTATTCTAAATACATAGTTGACGGTTATTCTGTCCTTTCATGGGATGAATTAATTAGGACAGTTAATTTTACTACCACATAACAGCTTTAAGGCCCATGTCCATATGAAAGTCTATGAAAGTAAGTTTCTGTGTTAGACTTTTTCATGCAATATGGACATTATCAAAGGTAGCTTTGTTAAATTAATGTTGCTTCATTAGTAGTAGAAGAACAGTAGTAGAGACTTTGGGAATTTAGACAACATACAGAAATAAAGAAATCCAAATTATGACACAGATTCTGAAAGAGAATGCTACAGATTTCAATGCCTTTTAGGTCAAGGAACACCATCTCATGAAAGGGAATGGGTGATGCACCTTGCAGCAGACTCAGCACACAGACATCTCAAGTCCCAGTGTGAATATCCAGCATGGATTTCTAGCTTCCTAACATACAGTACACAGGGACTCAGAAATTATAACTGCAAATCAGGGATCTAGTAAAGTGAAGGACAAAAGGAGTTTATACATTAGTGGGTTTACTATTTCCATTTCTATGGATCCTCGTAATAGTGAAGAAATATGGTAAGAAATCTTTAGGTGACCCAAGCTGTAACTGGCCACCTCCTCACTTTCACTGCTCACTTCCAAACACCTTCAGGACTAGCATTTACGATGTACTAAGGTCTGTGAAGTCTGTAAAGTGTAGGACTTAAGCTTTTGGGTATCACATAACTTCACATACAACACCAAACCTTACAGATGGTACTTAGAATAAATAGATCGCTCATGAATGTACTAGCTTTAATGGAAAAAGAGGAAGGAGACAAAAGATAGGTTTCTTTCTGGTTCAGATATGGGCAGATCTGTCTGTTTAACACAAACATGAGCGTACAGCTCTCCACAGTCAGTATCAGCTCTTTAAAGTTCTTCCCACAGCAAGGGAAAGATACGAACATCACCATCAGGTATGCAGATTCTCATCTAGTTCTTCCCAGAAATGGCACTGGCCTTGCAGGTCAGTTCCTTTTTGAAAAAGTGGGAACGCATGCCCAGGGCATTGCAAAATGGGGACAATAATGAGGTACAACACAGTAATTATTGTGGAATATCAATTAATTAGGCTTTAATTATTTCCTATTGCTTTTTAAAATGGAAAGTTCTCTACAGCAGCTGAGTACTGCTGTTCTTAATTTTTTTGCCAGTAACAGCAACAATACAAAGGACAGTTATCAGAATCCCAGGAACTAAAACTATTCTTTCTAAAACGCTGGCTTTGCTAATTTGAAATGTATTTTACTCACAGAAATAAAGTGCAAACAATGGTTTAAAATTCTCAGTTCAAGAAGCCTAGTTTCAAATGAGCTATTGTCTAGAAGGTTTTTTGTTGAAGTGGAAAAAAAGGTAATACAAACATATTTGAGGTAGGAATACAAAGCAGATCCTGATTACGTGGTATCTCTATGAATTAAATCTGAAGAATATTTATTTTTATCATCATAAAGTAGCTGAAAACCATTTAATAAACACAAGCCTCTGCTTCATTTTAGATGCATGGAAGGGCAACATCTCTTCTATATCCATAGGTAGTCAGACCTAACAGCACTTAATGTATTTCTTCTACATGCAGTTACAACCTTCAGGGTAAACATTTAAAATGTTATTGATAATTCACTCCTGTTTTACAGAATCACTCTACTTCTACTTACCTCAACTGTACATGTCTGCAAGACATGCTTAGAAATACTTTGAGTTGGAAAGAAACAGGCTACTGTGAGCATATAGACATCTGAGATTACTTCTCGAGAAACATCTAGCTCTCCTGAATAAATATGAGTAAAAAATCGTTCTTTTCTAACAAAGGAAAAGGGCTTTTTATGACTCATTCAAAAAACCCAACAAACCCAAACCTATTTTTTAAACTCGGAACTGACTGTTGTGGAGTTTTATGACTAGAGAAGAGGTTTTATTCTGAGACTCAACTTGTAGAAGAGGCGCATAGAACCAGCACAGACAGAAGAGCTAGATTCCAGCACTCTGGTTTTCCATAGCATGCTCATCTTTTGCTAAAAGCAGAAGGTCTTTTTCATGTCCAGAAATGCATGTGAGGAAGGACTCTGGGGTTTAGGAAAACAAATTTGACTACTTACTAACTGGAACTCAGCAGAAGGCAGAATCTTTGCCTATGGGAACACATGGGTTTCTGGTTATTTACAACCTTCTGAATTTCAAATGAGACATAGAATATATGGCATCAACTCAGAATAAAATGGGTAGGTACATCCTCTCATTTTTTAGAACAGTATATACAAGTAAGTAAATACTACTCTTTTCAGGTCTGAATATCCTTCCTAAACTGGAACTAGGAGTAAATTGAGAGTAATCCCATGCAAGTTGGTGGTGCTGTTGACGTAAAGCAGTAAGTGGAAAGACGTTTTCTCTAGGGATATATTCTACATCTCCTCTTGTTAGTGAGAGTAGTGTGGTTGTTTGCAAGAAATTAGATGATTAACACTCTCTCATCATTCCTCATTAGGCACAAGACAAAAATGCTCTGTTTCTTAATTCCTGGTGTGTTCTACCAGATACTCCTGAGAAAACTCATCTGACAGCTCATGAACAACCGTCATTAATTTAACAGTGCACTTTATTCTAACTGATAAAGGTTACTAGCTAGCTAGTTTATGTCCATTGAATGGGTGCTCTCCCTTGTAATTACTGAATTGCTTTTTATAGTTCCATCTCTGCTGGGTTACTAAACTGTTTGCATAGTTTTTTCTTGGTTTAGAAAAGCAAAATAATGAATCATGTTGTCAAAGAATGAATCCTGCTCATAGATTATTTTTCTCAAGTAACTGCTTTTGAACCATATTCACACTGCCTAAGAAATAAGCTTCCGGAAGATTGCCCAGGCTACATAATTAGGCCCCCTAATAATTGATTAAGAGCAGCAGGTGCCTTTAGGGAGAACAGATTTTCATCTGTGTAGTGCAGCGAGTCAATAAGAATCCCTATCTGCAAATGTTAATGCTAAAAAGAAAGGTCTAAGCAGACCTCTGGTTCAGAACTGCTCAGCAGGCAGCTCCATCCGCTCTTCTGAGGATTAAGAACTGAAAACGTTTGAGCTCTCCTTTGGCTGCAGGTTCGGCTAGCAGAGTCCTCGTCAGAAAAACAGGAAACCTGAGGTCTAGGAACTCATACCCAGCAGAAAATTGAAGCAGGAGAGTGCTCTAGCTTCCAGGGGAGAAGACAGACAGTAAGACTATTCCACAAGCTTCCTGCTCAAGTTTGGCTTTAAGGAAGCGATGTAAAACTCACAGGGCCAAGGAGAATGAATGACAGCAACCACAGCAATGCAGATAGCTGATATGCTAGCCCTCCAACTCATACAGACGACTGGGTACATAGATCCAGTAGGAGACTGTACCTGAGGCTATCAGCCTGGAACAATTAAGTGGAGATTTGGGATAAGGGAGATAGAAATTGAGGAAGGAATGAAATGAAGAAGACACATGGACCATAGTGCAGGAAAAAAAATGCCTTTACCAGAACAAAAACCTATTTCAGAGAAGAGATACTTTCCCCTAAAGAAGATTCACAGAAAGGTTGCGTTCATTTTTCTAGTTGCTCTGGAGTCCACACTCCTGGCCAGTGACAGAGCATGTTTCATACTAGAAGCAATTTGCAGAGCATGAGCTTGGCAGACAGTCATAGGTTAGTTGCCCACATACAGGTCAAACACCTACATCAAACTTTGAGGGGACTGCAGATGTCATTTCTGCTTTGAGGTTTAAGTATTGGACTTGGAGGAATAGTACTGCTGTCCTTAGCCTGTGAGACTGTGAAAGGACAGGTCAGTTTTTCCCAGCATCCTGTATATTGACATCTACATAGTTCTACTTTAGCACAATTACTTTCCATAATAATTTTGATAAGGAATATATTGGTGAGTTAAAAAAGTTAACTTGTATCACAGCCAAGATTAACTAGTTATTCTTTGCAGGTGTAGTGTATTTATGAATATTCCTAAGGACATTTTAAACAAAGAATCAGTAAAATCTACTGCCTCTTCATCATTTAAATTGAAACTTACTTCTTCAAATGTAGTCTTATCATGCAGGACATTAAACACAAAAATATTTTTAAGATAATTTCTACAAAAGCAGTCTTTTATCAAGGAATTAAATTATATTCATTAATGAATATTTATTAATTCTAGTACCTGTTCCACATTTCATTTCACTATTAACAAAACTTACAACTAACATTTTAAGCAAATTTCCTCTGTATTTACTGTATTGAAACTAAACATTAATATTGGTGAAGGAAGTGCTGCAATTAGAAGTTATGCATGAATGACTGAAAGTGGAAAAAACCCTCCAAACTAAAGCGGTAATTGAAATTAACTGGAAAACACTGAAGTGAGAAATTGTTTCTCCTGGGAAGGGTAAAAACACCATCATGTGAGTGGTTACATACAAAGTCAAACTACAGTTTCTTCTTCAGAAGTCATTTGAGTTCAATACACCAGTCAGAGGCATTTCATTACAGTGCTTCTGGAGCGGAAGACACTCAGCATGCTTGAGCATGCTGGTACTGTAGGTGACTTGCTGAATTCCAAGCTGACAGGTTAATGGTAAATAAAACATTTTCTCCTTGGCACTTTCAAATGCGTGTTTGGAATCTAAACACCTTTGTACTATTTGCACTCAGCAGAGTTCATGGATACCTTAGAAATTCATGGTTTAGGATAGCTTTATACCTAGGCTCAAACTGAAAGGCTAAATAATTAAGTATTAAATCTCTACTACTACTTGAATCTAGAAGGATTTCAAAATTACCACAACCCAGAAATTATAATATATTTACAACAAATATATAAACTGGAAATTCTATTTACTTTTAGGACATTAAAATTCATGTTTTCACTTTTATTCCACAATCATGACTACCTGAAACTTTGTTTTAAAGTGAGAGCTGAGATTCTCATTCTTAAATGACTTAGGGCGTTTATTAAAAGTACCCCTATTAAAGTGTTGGTAGCATTGACTGCTTTCCGAAATTAAGAAATGAGAGTCAGGGTTTGGCAACAATCCAAGACTTCCAGTGAGAGAAATTATGTGTCAAATATTCAGTTTTCAAAGAGAAAAATACAGCTCAAATAAGAAGTTCAAAGAAAACTCAAACTCATAGAAAACCGCAATGCTCACAGCTATGAGTTCTCACAGGCTGCAATGAGTCTGCAATAAGGAAGAGACCATTAAGAAAGGAAGCTGGTGTGACTGACCAGAATAGCAGTTGCTGCTCATGGTTGACAAGCACTGCTGAAAATCTGGAAGCATCGCTGATGCCATCCTAAAGACTTCTTGCCTTCTCAAAAGATATAGATATAGAAACAGTGATATTAATAGAAAGAGAAGAAAAAAGCTTCAATTCAAATGTAAAATTCCTCAGATGTGTATAGTGCTTTTTAATCTACTTACTCCACATTGACTTTATTGCTTGGAAGCAGTGTTTATTACTTCTGGCTTCTAGATATGAGCAGCAAAAGAAATACTGGGAGTGCTGCAAATGATACATTGCTTCATCTTAGGCACTTCAGCCACCGAAATGCAATGTGCTTTAATACAATTCTGCCTAGCAACACATTGAGAACTTAGTGTCCACATGAGTTTGGCAACATAATAAGGAAGAAATAGTCATCTTTTAGCTATACCTATGTTTGGGAATGTTACCATAAGTTGGTTTGCTTTGACTCGTTTACTAAAAATATCACTTTTTTCCCAGAGAAAAGTTCAGCTTCTGGATTAGTCAAAGGGATAAAAATGTGCTGGTAGTACCAAGAGCAATTAGCAGTGAAGTTCACAATAATTCATTATTATTTTGGTTTTCTATACTAGAACATTATGCAGGACAGGTACTGTAACTACAGTTCAAACATACAGGTATCCATTTGATTTTTTCACAAAATGAAGAAATCCTGAAAGTTTAACTTAAATAGTGTCGAGTGTCAGTAACAGCTATGTGAGGTAATTTGAGTTTCAACTGAAAGGATTAATTTAGCATAAATAATTTGTTACATTAAGGATGCCTGTAAATACAGCACAGTTAGATTTTACATGTGCCTGCAAGAGAAAGCAGGCACCTTAGCTGACCTTTTCCTCTACTAATATGATGAACCATTTCCAATATAAATTAGTTTATCTTTACAATAACACACCACAGTTCTTATTGGTGAAAGCCATGTAACAATAGATATAAAAAGGATCAGTAAACAGCATTCAGAAGGCAGCTATAGTGTTACTGTTTGGGAGCAGGACAGATTTTATGCACTTTGTGCCTTGCCTGTCTGCTGGTCATGACCTCCTTTCCAGAACATGCACTGGTGGAGAAAGGGGAAATGATCTGATGTGGCTCAGACCAAAAACTGTACTGCTCCCTCCTGGTTCTCCTTTCATTGACCACCGTGGCTACGTCATATCTAGTCCAAGTTTTGACTTCCTGGCCCTTTATGTGAAATTTGGTCCAGATATTTTCGTGATCTCATCATATTGTAACTCACAAAGAGGAACATATGTGTAACAAAGCAATACAAACTTCTTATGAACAACAAAGACCCAACATGTTCTCTTGAACTATAATGATGTCAGGTTTGTGTAGCCTGTTTTGTTTACAGACTTCCTATTTCTCTCATATTTGTTCAGATTACTGTCTGCATATCTTGTATTACTCATCTCCTTTTCCATTCAGTTCAATAACTTGTCCTCCATATTCTGCCCCTACAATTCATTTTTGGGATTACTATATATATTTTTGGAGTTTGTTTCTGTCTGTGTAAACAACGGCAGAGGAGAAAGGCTATACAGTGGAAAATGCTGCTTTTAAACCAAATGCTTCTTTGCTTATTTCAAGCTTCCATGATGTGCTGGTTTTGGCTGGGAGTTTATTTTCTTAGTTAGTATGGGTTCTGTTTTGGATTTGTGCCGAAAACAGTGTTGGTAATACAGAGATGTTTTTGTTATTGCTAAGGAGTACTTGTATAGTCAAGGCCTTTTCTGCTTCTCACACCACCCCATCAGTGAGTAGGCTGGGGCTGTACAAGAAGTTGGGAGGGGACACAGCTGGGACAGCTGACCCCAACTGACCCAAGGGATACCTACCATACAACATCATGCTCAGTATATAAAGCCGTGGGAAGAAGAAGGAAGAGGGGAAAGTTCAAAGTTACAGCATTTTGTCTTCCCAAGTAACTGTTATGTGTGATGGAGTCTTGCTTTCCTGGGGATCACTGAACACCTGCCTGCCAATGGGAAGTGGTGAACAAATGCCTTGTTTTGCTTCGCTTGTGCACGCAGCTTTTGCTTAAACTGTCTTTATCTCAACCCACAAGTTTTTTTCACTTTTACCCTTCTGATTCTCTCCCCCATCCCACAGTGGGGGAGTGACCAAGTGGGTGTGTGGTGCTTGGTTGCCTACTGGGATTAAACCACAATACATGGTGTTACAGATGAATATGCGTTCCATCACACTCAAGTGATAAAGGATAAGTGAACAGTCACCCTTGTCTCTGCTGCTCATTCCTTCCACTGCCATCTACTTTATATCCTATATGGCTGAAAGAACTGAGAAAGGCAGCATATTCTGTTTACCCTTGTACAAACTTATCATCATTATTTTAATTCAGATAATAAAATACAAAAGTGTTCTAGCTGATTTATGGAACAAATGATAAAGTTACTGTTCAAAAGGACACAACTGCATTTTAAAATCCTTGTAATCAAAACAATTAACAGCTATGAAGGGATCATGAGTGATGAAAACAAGTTAAATAAATAGTAACTCCTACTTCATGAATCTTTTGACAATTCCCCTAAATGTACCCTTTAAAATGGCTTGTGTCATACAACTTTTCTGCTGGTTTAAGGTAAATAAGCTGGTTTAAGCTACATAATCATGCAATGATCTTAAAGGGACTATCTGTAAGAGTATTCACCCATGACAAAATTATTACTAAAAATAAGATTTAGTTTTTATTCAGAACTTTTTATCAACAGATCTCTGTTCTACACAGGGTGTCTTTGTAAAAATAAGACATATGAATTACAGAATAATGTGATTTGACTATTTGCATTTTGTGGGATTTCACCATTTTCTTCAGAGGGATATTTGTTCCACTGCTTAATAGATCTTCTAATTATGAAGTGTCTTACTAGTTAAGCAAAACTGAAATTAAAACGAATTATTTCTTATCTTGATGTGGAAAACACCCGCAGCATTTTTAATTGCAGACCTACACAAATCATCATAACAGTTAATTACTGAATTTTCCACGACTCAACTGTGTTTCCCATTGAGGGATCTCTGAGGGCCTTAAAAATGTTAGCATGCTTAATGTAAACAACCTGACGTGCTATGGATTACTGTCAGCATCACCCCTTGAAGGAAAATGGATACCATGTCTGCTGATAGTCCCCCTTCCTTATCACAAGGCCTTCCTACTTATGGGTGTAGCATTATGCCTTATGAAAAGAATTTTAAAGAAAAACAAGCATATTTTATTTCTTTAGAATATAAATCCAAGACAAAATACTGCATATTTCCCACTGGATTAAATAGATGGTTTATGTTGACATAGTTACATCCTTTGGACATTTATTTCCATGGCTTTACAGATGCTCATATGAGAGTTCAGCTGCAAAAAAAGGTGAAAAGGGGGAGCTTAAACAGACAAAATTTTCTTTCCTGTGACTGTATAAAAGCTCTAAGAGTCTTTCTTTCCTTTCCCATATTTATTTTAGTAGAGATAAGGCTGAAAGGTGGTCCTATATGAAGTGCTTTGGGATTTTTTTTTTTAGCGACACAGTCATCTGTCTATCGGGAAGAATCAGGCCATAAGGAGTATGATGTAGCAAAACCCATTAAACTGAAAACAAATGGACTCTGAAAATATGGTCGGGTCTAAAATGACTAAATCTGAAAAAAAAAATCCCAAACCCAAACAAACCAATCTACAGGATCCCTGAAGCAATAGCACATACTAAGAAGGAGCCAAAGTTTAGGATTTCTGTCATCTGTCATTCTGTCAGTCTTTTTTGCATGTAAGTTTCTATAGCTAACAAGAGCTAACCAGGCTGGCAGAGGAGAATGTTTCACGAGGAAGTACTATAAAAACATATTAGAAAGGTGCAAAGGGAAGGTTCAAACATATATGAAATATACTACCCATCTTTCTCCTCTTCTACAGCAGTGCCTGAGCTTTTTTTGTTACCTCTTGGACTCCCTTTCTTGGTGGTATTACTAATGGACCCTGTGATGGGTGCGCAAGTGTTTAACTGGTTTTCCTTTGTAGAAAGAGAATCTGACCCTAGGGTAACTCAGAGCACTAATTTAATTCCTGTCAGTTCTTTCTGTTTCACATCCCCCATTCTTTCATCAAGCAACGTCATCACAAAATCATAGCACCAAGAAATGCACTTAAGTCACATTATTACACAACATACTGGACAAAAAAATGAGGCAAGGAAGTGACCATTAAGCCCAAATTTCTAATGTTTCACTTATAAAATAGTCAATCTTTTGTTAATTATAAGGAGATATAGTTGGCAACCATTGGCTATTTCCTGTAATAACTATTTTGTCTGTTTCCTTTAATTTCCTCAATTCAGTATTCTATATTTTGCCCAGAATAATACCTTATAAATGCACGCAAATGAAATGCCTCATTGGCTGCTTTGTTTTGTTATTTCTGTCTTGGTAATGTCACTGGGAACTCAAAGACCAGAAATGGTGGTACACCAGAATTTGTGAAGGATTTTGAGACTATGCATGAGGCACTCTAAAAATTCAGCACTGAAACTGAAACCTTTACTTGTGACCATAACTGTTATGTTAACAGTGTTTGACCAGAAAACAACATAAGCTGTTTGTTTTTCCACTGAATTTAAGTATTTTTAGATTAGTTTAAAATACACGCATGAAAACAACATGTGAGTAGAACTTGGGAATATAGTTTTAGCTGTCTAAACCTTAGAATTGTAATTTAGAGTTACCAAAATTATCTGAATTTGTAAGAAAAGAGCATCATTCCTAGTTTACAAAAATTTGCAGAACGTGGGCAGTTTTAACCCTTATTTTATTCCAGTCTTTCCAATGCACTGTAATAAACTTGAGATTAAGTGTTGTGAAGATATACATCAATTTAAGTATGTTTCTCTTAATGCAGATTAAATTGACAAACAGATATGGAAATATAATGTCTTTTCCCTTTCTAAATCACTAAGATACAAAAAATAGGAACTGTTAGACTTAATATTATTTACTTCTTCATCTTGAGAGGGGATTTTCATAGCTGAGACAAGAGGCTTGGGCTATTGGTTATCTTATCACATTGCCTTTTTTACAAAATATTCTGCCTTTAGCCAGGACACAATATAACATAAACCAACAGAATAACGTTTTGTCAGCCTACAATTATGAACTTGTAGGGATTTTAAGAGCAATGCTCAGTTAGAATTAACATCTAGCCTTTCTTGGAATCTGTTTGTGACTGATGACTTCAAAAAGCTTAACTGTTGTAAAGAATATGCAAGTTATTTTAAGAATAAAAACAATCTCTTACTTGGTCCTCAAAGGAGATTGCCTGGGCAACATCTCTAGGAAATCCATCGATCACTATACCCTCTTCATCAGGGATCTGCATTAATCTCTGCTTTATCTCAGTTATGGTTGTTTCCTTACACAGAGAAAATAAGTTATTTATTTCATATTGTAAAGGAGGTTTTCTTGATGATGCACATTAATACAGCATGTACAAATCTTTTGGAAGTAAACATTAACACAGGATAAACTGTACCTGAGGGGCCAGTTCTCCAGTAGTAATTATTTTTGCAATTAGACTCCATTTTCTATTGCTGCTTGTGCTGTGGATCTTCTTCCTTAACAATTCACCAACTGATATGTAGTTAAATCCGTAACGTTCTGCTATTTTCAAACTCTGTGTTCCTTTACCACTTCCTGGGCCACCTATTGTTAATAACAAGCAAAACATTAAATTAACCTTCCATTTGAAGCACCCAATCACATGTGAAATCTTTGTTACCATCACCAGTTTTCCAACCATTATTACAGCAAATCTCGCAGTTGCATGACTTGTTACCAGCCATTAGAAATGCGTCTCATCCACCTGATTGTAAAGGTAACAGTTTGCAAAATGAAGTAAAAAAAAGAATGCAGATCTACTTGTGAATTAAAACAAAACACAGTCTTTTAGACCTGACCTAATTCTAAAGCTGCTCCTGGAAAGGAGTTTTTCTTGATTTGTAGTAGAGGAACAGGCAATGGACTGGTTCCTTCTTGACCTCTGTGAATCCAAAGAGCCAGATAGTCTGAAGTGTATTCATGTCAGTAAGAATCATACTTGATTAAATGAGACAATTAAATCAATGGACTAGTCATGAAATTGAACTAATAAAATCTGCTCCTAAATATGCTTTTATGAGTTTCTGAGGTTTTCTTATTTTAAAATACAGAAAAATATTAAATAATCAGCTGTTTCCATAGTGATTTGGTACGAAGACTTTTATTGAACTATGCATACTTCTGGTATTGATGCTTGAAGCATCTGACAGAGAAGCAATCTGTTAGGTTCAGCTTGCTGGACAACTTGAAGAATAAAGAGACCCTTTAGTATAGCACAGGAAGAGTAGGTATTGAAACCACAGAAAACAGCTACATTATATAGTGAGAAATGCTGAAGCAAAGGTCAGCTGGACAGCATAATCAAGAATGCATGTAAAAAAAAGCCTGACACTGTGTCTGAACTAAAAGGACACACTATGATGTCAGGCACAGAGAAACTGTAATGCAGTATGTAAAACCAGGAGATTGTTTTGATTAAAGAAAATGCTTATGCATAGATAAGCATGTTACTGAACAGCATAACAAAGCAAAACCAAACATATGTTTTTATATTAATTCCAAACACTAGCAGCTATATTTTGGGGAATTGTGTGTAAGATCATTGAATTTTATTCCAACAGCCAAAGACTTAAAATTTTAAAAAATACAAATTTTCTATGAACCTTAAAAAATACAGCAATGTAATGAAAGTAAATACGAATCCAATGAGGTTCTTGTTAGTAATCATATTCTTTCTCATAGTATCTATTATTCCCATAAACAGCTTTTAGGCATTTATAATGAGTATAGAATTGACTACAGAACAAGCTTTGCAGTATTTCTTCATAATATGGTTGTGACAGTCTGAGTAGCCAGATTCAAACCTGTGCCCCGATATTACATGTCAGAGAGCTTTTGTTGTTACCAGTAGTCACTAGGAACTCTTCTGTACCCCAATGCTGTGATGGTAGCTCTCCACCAGGTCTTTGTAACTCAGATTGGGACCCACTTAAAGAGAATATACAGGGAAACCTGTGTGTTCATAAGGTGTTTCCATACCCTGCCCACACTTTAGTTATACCCTTGGGAAAAAAGGGTTTTAGCATTATCCAATTAGTTTAATAAATAATGCTTAAATCAAGCCAGGTTAAGATAAATGCAAATATAAGCATTTACTTGGAACAACCAGCTAATCAATACAGCTACAGATGTTCTTAAAACATACAAGCAAAGAAATGAAAGAAAAACTGTATCTTATCTCTTTACAGTAAAATTACAACTGAAAAATATTTTCCCCTCATTCACTTCACTTGCTGTTTCTCTTCTGAAAGGCACCTGCTTTCTCTCTTCTTTCAGCAGATTATTTCATGTTTTACAGCTAATCTTGCATTTCAGTTCTTCTAGGTGATCTTGATGGTCTTAGTTTTTCCAGTTTGAACTCTTTTTTTCATAGACTATCCTCTTCATTAGACTAAAGGATGTTTCCCTTTTGCAGATATGCAAGCATCTGACACACTAGGAATAATTTCCTCCACTTAAGTGGTCACAAAGCGATTCTGCTTCGGCTCTCCCTGCTCCCTCTAATGGCACGCTCAGCCTTCTCCATGACAAATGCATTTCACCAAACCTCACATTGTGTTTCACCCCTGTATCACAAACACAAATGCATTTCACCAAACCTCACATTGTGTTTCACCCCTGTATCACTAATGTTCAAACAAGATAATTCCATGTAGTTTATAAACAGGTTCTTGATAATCTGGAATGATAGCAGGTTTGGAGTAACTGATTCCCTATGTCTTTTTTTCTTACATGGATGAAAACAACAGCACTAAAGGTGCAGCTAATTGTTTGACGATTGCTGCCAGTTTGTATGGAGCAAATTTTTCCAGGTGAATGAATGGGATTATTACTCCTTACTGGAATTCACTCTGTTGCAAAGATTTCCAAAAGCAACCCTCTCTCTATATAAAGACACATATTGCACTCTAATGAGCATAAAACACAATATATCTTACATATGTGTCTGTTTACACATATGTGTATCGTTTATTACTATAAATTTAAATAGCTTTATTTGCTGGCAATAGTCCTAGCTACTGGAGAAAAGGGGCAGTTGGTTGTAACTGTGCTTCAGAGCAAAGTGTTTATAAAACATACTGGAGCCAGTGCTGTGTATAATTCCTGCAGATACAGAACTTTTAAAGAAGGAAATTTAGTTTACTTCCCCAGAGACTCAAGACACACCTGAAACAGACTGTGATGCATCCCAGAAAATAAGGATGCAAAATATATATAGGTAATGTAGAAAATTAGAAACAAAATTTGACAAGGAAAATAGTATCTGCATTCTAACAGCGATAAAAAACATGGCAGAAAAAAACATTACTGTTACTTGAAAAAACATCAGCCTCTGTAAAACCACAAAATAGCTGAAAAAACTTTTTGAAACCAAGTAGAGAGACTTCGCACTCCTGTTAGGGAGAGCTTTGCTTTGCCATGAAAGAGAAGCAAAATAAAAAGCATAGTCTGGAACTTTGAATTTCAAACAGTGAAAACCTAACAAAGTATTTGCTTTAATGTTCACAAACTTCTCACACATTTTGGTTTTCTAATCCGAAAATGTCCCTCTATGGATAATCCCTAAGTGGAATTATCCAATTACAAGGTAAGAGGAAACATGTTCAGCCTGGAGAAGAGAAGGCTGCGTGGAGACCTCATAGCAGCCTTCCAACACCTGAAAGGGGCTGACAGGGATGATGGGGAGGGACTCTGCATTAGGGACTGTAGTGAGAGGACAAGGGGTGATGGGTTTAAACTTAAACAGAGGAAGTTTAGATCGGATATGAGGAAGAAATTCTTTACTGTAAGGGTGGTGAGGCACTGGAATGGTTGCCCAGGGAAGTTGTGAATGCTCCATCCCTGGCGGTGTT